>PVHY01003609.1:0-104507 GCA_004024945.1 Uropsilus gracilis | reverse complement strand
GGACCAGGATAACACCCTCACACCCTGTACAAAAATTAACTCAAAATGGATAAAGGACCTGGAAGTGAGACCTGCAACCATAAAATACATAGAAGAAAACCTGGGCAAAACCCTTCATGAATTTCACCTCAGAAATCCATTTGGGGAAACAACTATGGCCGGCAAAAAAATGAAGGAAAACATAAACAGCTGGGACTATGTAAAACTTAACAGTTTCTGTTCTGCAAAAGAGACAATAAACAAACAAAAAGAAACCCAACCAACTGGGAGAAAATTTTTGCCCTCCAGACAAGTGACAAGGGTCTGATAACAAAGATCCACAAAGAGCTCCTACAGCTCAACAAAAACAAAGCAAAAAACCCACTCAAAAATGGGGAGAAGAACTAAAAAGACACTTCACCAAAGAGGAGATACAGATGGCTAATAGACCTATGAAAAAATGCTCCACTTCACTAATAATCAGGGAAATGCAAATTAAAACCACATTGAGATACCATCTTACACCAGTAAGAACGGTCCACATAAATAAAACAGACAACAACAAATGTTGGCGCGGATGTGGAGAAAAAGGAACTCTCTTACACTGCTGGTGGAAGTGCAAACTGGTCCAGCCACTATGGAAGACAGTGTGGAGGACCCTCAAACAATTGAAAGTGGACTTACCATTCGACCCAGCAATCCCACTACTAGGAATCTACCCAGAGGACATGAAGACATTAATTCAAAAGGACACATGTACGCGCATGTTCATTGCAGCCCTGTTCACAGTTGCAAAGAACTGGAAACAACCCAAATGCCCCCAAACAGATGATTGGCTAAAAAAAATGTGGTACATATGCACAATGGAATACTATGCATCCATCAAGGAGGACAAACACATGTCATTTGCAGCAACCTGGATGGAACTAGAGGGACTCATATTGGCAGAAATAAGTCAAAAAGAAAAAGAGAAGTACAGGATGGTCTCACTTATATGATGGATATAGGGAAAAACAAACAAACAAATAAGAAAAAATGAAAACAACTAATGGGACTGAACCATGGAGAGGAGGAGGGGGAAGATGGCGGGGGAGGTGAACAACAGGCAAAAAAAACCAACAACTGAACATCAACTTAACCAACCAACAATTTGCAGAAAAATGAGAGAAGGAGTGACTTAAGGGGTGATACAGAGGGGGGATATGGAGGGAGGAGGAGGGATCAATTAATGCACAATTGTGACAAATCAATAAAAATTAAAAAAAATCTTTTCACCCCTTTGGTAAAAACAAAACAAACAAAAACCCCAGTCCCTGTGGCCTCTAAATTGATAGAGTTGAACTTGCCATAAACATAAGGAAGACTGAGCTTACCACAAGTCAGACTTTGAAGTGACCCACGGTTACTGATTAACTGCTTTCTTGGCAGTTGCAGGGACCCTGGAGTCATCTGCTGCATTATCTGTGCTCTCCTCCAAGGTTGCAGTGCTCCTGAAGCTCTCTGCTCAGGAGGAGGGTGGACCAAGAGATTCCCCAGAGAGATATCCTTAAAGGATTCACAGGTGAGCACTGTGCAAGGAAAGAACCCATGGAACTGTGGTCATGGTACTAGTCAATCTGTAGAAGTCAGCTGGGAGGTATAACCTGATAACTGCACAGGAAAGCAGTGTGCAATCCTTAAGGACCACAAAAGAGAGTGTATTCCAGGTCTTACTGAGGAGGCAGTGCTGGGTAAAGGAAGAGCTGCCTTTAACACAGCAAAACAGAGGGGAGAGGTTGGGAGAAGGACAGGCAGAAGAAATGGGAGCTGGGGGGGGCGGCGGGCGCAGGTATTGAAGGAAGGAAGTTTCTCTGAGGAGGTGAGGTATCAAAAGAATGTGAAAAAAGCCAGACATAGAAAAAGAACAGGAATAAAAATGCAAAGGCAAAAAATATTCCTGCTAGGAACAGGGAGAAAAATCTTCACTTCTTGGAAAGTAGGAGAGGAGCTGTCAGTCTTGGAGACCTGGAGCTTCTGTCTACTGATACCTACAGGACAGGAAAGGATTATTCAGCCAACTGGCACCCAAGATCATTCAACTCAGAATTTGCAGTCTCATCAGATGCATATGGAGGAACTCAGACTAGTTTATGCAGATTTAGGAATCATGTTCCCAGGCCAACATGTAAATGGAATCATTAATTACATTAGTCATAATTTCTAATTCTGCATTTTAGGTCTTGCGTGTTCAGTGCACAGTATTCAAGATAGCTCAGCTAAGGTTCAGTTGTAGGAAACATATGTTACTTGTATGAGTCAACATTTATACAGTAGCAACTATCTCAGGACCTGATAAGCAGACAGATTTTCGCCACTGAGACTCAACTCATACACACAAGTGTTATCATTCTGGAAGCCCAGATGAAGATGGAATGCCCATCTTGGGTAAATTACTCTCACAATAAAAGACAGAAGTGCAAGAGTTCCACCAACCACACAATCATATCCACTCACATCGCACTGAACCAAAACACAGCCCATGAGAAAGCTAGTCAAGGAGAGGTGGATACATACTCTCCCTAGAAAGCTATAAGGATGTATAACCTTACTCTGGGAGGGAGTAAATTGTTGGCAGCAATTCAACCTATCATATCGCACTCTTTGGGGCACAAAGTAGTTTATTACATGGAATTGGGTAGTCACAAAGCTGTCATCAGAGCTGGAGAGAGATACCCAGATTGATTGCTGGGATTTTGAAGAGTGGCACACCAGAAAGAAATTGAATTGGGTGTTGCATGCCAATTACATTCTAGAAGAACCCTGCAAGGTCAGGATGTGTCTTCTTCATAGCCGCCCATAAGGAGAGGACTTGATGCGGGAAAGTCTCAGTCTCATCTCCTCTTTTCTTCACAGGACTGACCATGCACTGGCTCTGGAAACTAAAGGGGATTTGCACCCTGTGGGGGACTCAGATGTTCAGCCGCTCATGGCACCTCCATGCCAGGCAACTAGCTCCCCTGCAGTGGGGCCGCCAGGAAGCCCCTGAGAAGTTTAACTTTGTTAGTGATGTGATGGATCACTGGGCTGGCATGGAGAAGGTAAATGGTGAAGTTCAAAGTTGGACACTTGTTTGAACTCATTAGTTTATCCGTTCATGCAATACTTATTTGTGGGGCACTAATTTGTGTCAGGCACTATGGTAGGCAATGAAAAAGATGTCCATTTTCCAGAAAGGCAGCATCAAGGGTATATAGGCTTGGCAGAGGGAAGGTCCCAGGAGACAGATGGGTGCAGTGGATGGCAATCTGGTCTCACCTTAGGGCAGCTGATGCACTGCCTGAAGATGCTATGCTTGCTCTGTTGTGGTCCCCCAGGAGGAATGAGGGCTTGTGGGCAGGTATCATGGAGTAGGTGGGGCTGGGCTTAGTGAGAGAAGATCAACTAGACTGGGGAGTCTGTCATCATTTCAGAAATTTACATGGCCTTATAATTAAGGGCGTACAGGTAGTACAGGTAGGATGGTCCAAAGAGAGGATAGTTAAAGGGCTCAAACTGTCTGAAGACAGACAGAGACAGAGAGAGAGAAAGATGGTGAGGCAGAACTTTTAAGCATTCTTTCCCACACTGGAATTCTAAAATTCTCCCCTTTGTTATTGATCTAGTCATTGCTTTCCCCTCAAGTTCTGCACATCTGTACGGAAGATAGGAAGATTCATTCTGGCTGGAGCAGGGGGATAGGTGGATCTGCTAACTAGCATGGGCTTAAAAGAAAAATGCCCAAAAGAGCCAGGGCTGAGACTGTCATGGTTCCTGACATCTCAGCACAGCCATAGTGCAGAGCTGGCTGACGGGAGCCTCTAGACTGATGGGCCCTGGGGTATCTTTAAGAAAAATGGCTCAATGCTTTAAAATTGACATTGCTCATATGAACATTTGGGTTTCTGGCCTGTCTTTAAATTTTGTTTCTCATTGATGTAATGAGGACTGCCTTTCTACCATGACTAATAATCTTGAATCCATAAAATAAGTGATTTAATACATCTGCTACCTAAACATCAAAAAAAAATTCACCATTGGCAACACTCTATGTTAAATTAAAAAAACCTAATGATATCAGGAAGAAAGTATTCAACTCGCATGAGTTAAAGAGCTAGCAACTCTAACACAAAAAGACCTACTAATCAAAAATAAAAAGATGTGGTCAACGATAAGAAAGGTCAGTGCATATAAATTGACAGTCTTAATAAATGTATATTCAAATGGCCCTTAAATATAAGGAAAAAATGCTAAAAATGTTCAGCTTCATCCATAATTTGTATTTAATTTAATACAAATTAAAACCTCCCTGATATGATTATAAGTTAGTCAAATATGCATGTTTGACAATATACTCTGTTGTTAGGCTATGAAGGGGTGTTGTTGGCAAGGAACAAAGTGGTCCAACTCCTGTGGAGAGGAATTTCAAAGTATCTTACCCAGTGACCACTAAATGTTCTTTTTGACTTTGCATCATTGCTGGGACACTTTCGGGGAGCCTGTGAAATCAAAATTATTCCAGAACAAAATCAGCAAGTGGAACCTTTGTGCATCGCTGGTGGGAAACTAAAATAGCACCACTTCCATAAAAAACAATATAGCATTTGATCAGAAAATTAAATATAGAATTACCACATAATCTACCGATTCCACTCTTGGGTAGTTACCTCCAAAGATTTAAAAGTAGGATCAGGAAGAGATATTTGTACACCCATGTCCACCACAGGGTTATTCACAATAGGTGAAGAATGGGAACAATCCAATGTTGACTGACAGGTGAATGGTTAAACCAAATGTGGCACATCAACATAATGGAATATTATTTGGCCTTGGAAAACAAAATCCTGATGTGGACAATAACCAGAGAGAACCTAGAAGTCATTCTGCTAAGTGAAATAAATCAGGCACAAAGGAAGAAATAATGTGTGATTCCATATATAATATGAAGTATCTAGGGTAGTGAAATTCAAAG
This sequence comes from Uropsilus gracilis, assembly GCA_004024945.1. Taxonomy (NCBI): domain Eukaryota; kingdom Metazoa; phylum Chordata; class Mammalia; order Eulipotyphla; family Talpidae; genus Uropsilus; species Uropsilus gracilis. Next base: position 99,541 of record PVHY01003609.1, on the reverse strand, counting down.
AAACAGGAAATAGAAGAGTAGTTAGCAGGAGTTGGTGGTATAGGGGTTCTGGAGCTATAGTTGAATGGGTCTGGAAATTCAATTTTTTTTTGAGACTAGGTTTCGCTATTTTTACCCATGGAACTGCAGGCTCTCATTGCCTGGGGTACCACAGACTCAAGCAATCCCTAGCCTCAGCTTCCCAGGTAGCTGGGGGATTACAGGCGCACACCACCATGCTCAGCTATTTTTTTGGAACTAGGTCTTGCTACGGGCCCCAGGCAGGACTCGAACCACAATCCCTAGCCCTGGCCGCTTCATAGGCTGAAGTTTACAGGCGCAAGCCACCGTGCCCAGTCCTAGAACTTCAATTTTTGATGATGATGCATGTGATGATGGTTGCTCAACAATGGAAAGATACTTCATGCCGCTTAAAATGGTAGCTTTTGTGTTATAGGTATCTTACTACAATACAAACACAAAAGGAAGCAATACAATGCAAAAGGAAAACAAAAGCAAATAAATGCATAGATAACTAGAAAAAGAGAAATAAACAAATAAAGATAGCATTTGCCTTTATATTTATTCTCACATATACCAGTATTTCTCAGAGGTTCTGTAGTGAGAATACTGCATCAACCTGAGTGCAGAGTCTGAGAAAACCATTTTTCTTCTACTACAGAAGACATTAAAGAGATACAAAAATGTGAAGTGATGCTACTCTTTTTTTAAAAATAAATCTGATCATGGTAATATAGAATGGGTTTACCATTGATATTTAAAGCATATATTTAAAACATTTTTCAATTGCAACTTCTAATATAGTGAACCTTGATAGAAAGAACCCATTCAAATAAAAACTCTTTAGGGTCTTTAGTGCATTTTAAATCGCATATGAGGGTGCATTGGCCATACCATCCTGAACGCACCTGATCTCCTCCGCAGAATGTGCCTGGATGGAGACCAATGTGGCATTCCCAACAAGGGACATTTATTCTGTGTGCTTGTGTACCAACCCATCTGTCAGTAGACTTTTTCTTTCTTCAGGCTGGCAAGCGACCCCCAAGCCCAGCCCTCTGGTGGGTGAATGATGATGGGGGTGAAGTGAAGTGGAACTTCAGCCAACTGAGTGAACTCAGTCAACAGGTGGCTAATGTCCTCTTGGGGCCATGTGGCTTGCAGCGTGGGGACCGAGTGGCTGTGGTGCTGCCCCGAGTGCCTGAATGGTGGCTGGTGACCCTGGGATGCATGAGAACAGGTTGGTAAATGATCGATGGGTTGGTGACCATCTCCCTTGTTAAAGGAAACAGATGGCAGTAAAATGCAACCATCCCCCCCCCCCCACACACACACACCTGAAAGATGCTACTCTACATAGCATGCTATCCCTCTCCGCAGGGAGATATCACTCTTCTCCCATTTATTTAAACAATTTATATGTGGAGTCGTAGGTTAGAGGTTGCTAACATAGAGTGAACAGAATACAATTTATTTATCTGTGGGACTTATGGATCTTGGAAAAAGACACCTATAAAACTCTTAATTGCACACATAGTTTTTAATACTGAATTTGATAAGTGGCATAAGGGTTTTAGGAAGTACTGTGTTCTTTTTTTCTTTTTTTTTGAGACTAGTTCTCACTATTTTTCCCTGTGGAACCACAGGCTCGCATTGCCTGGGGTACCACAGACCCAAGCAACCCCCAGCCTCAGCTTCCCAGGTAGCTGGGATTACAGGTGCGTACCACCATGCCCAGCTATTTTGGGGGGACTAGATCTCACTGTGTGTTCCCGGCGGAACTCGAACCACAATCCCTGACCCCGGCCACGGCTTCCTAGGTGCTGCTTACCGGAATGTACCACCATGCCCAGCTGGTGGCATAAGGGTTTTATAAGAACCTATTTTTGTTAATTGGCAAACTATTATCTGTAGACCAGATCAGGCCATTTTTGTAATTAAAGTTTTATTGATACATAGCACTGTATGCATATTGTCTGTGACAGCTTTCACACCATAACAGCAGATCTGAAGAGCTGGACAGAGAATGTCTGGCTCACAAAACCTAAAATAGTTATTCTTCAGCCCTTTTATACAAAATGTTTGCTAAGTTCTGCTATAAAAGGAAGCCTGGACCAACTAGTAAAATGGAGTCACAGACATCTTGGAAGAAGTGATATTTGGGATGAGATCTGAAGAATGAGTTGAATGTGGCCAGGAAAGGAGACATAGAGGAGCGCTCTGAGCAAAGGGAAGAATGCACAGGTGAAGGAAGTTTGACAATGATGAGAAAGTCTGAAGGATGCCTGTGTGAATGGAATCCAAGTGGCAGTTGAAGGTAGTGACCAACAAGAGAAAGAAGAAGAGCAGGTACTGAACTGGCAGAGCCATGTGGGCCAGGGTGAGGACTCTAATTCAGAGAGGAATGGAGACCATGGATAGGTTGAATGACATGATCATATTCTGTTTGTCCAGGTCACTTTGGATAGTATGTAGAGCTTGAGCTAAAGGAGGGCAGACATGAGGGTGGGAAATCCAGTAAGGAGACAAGGGGTGACTGTGCTTGTACTTCCATGGGATAGTGGAGACAGTGATAAGAGATGGCTTTAAAAGACAAGTAGGAAGAGATTGGGAGCAGAGTTTTTGGATGAATGACATATGGTCAAGGGAATAAGGCCAGGGAGCTGGAGAAGTCACAGGCATGTGGGCAATGGGGTGGATGCTGCTATCTTCCACCAAAGTCAGGAACATAGGGAGAAATCAGTGTGGTTCTGACAAGGTCAGAAGGTCATAGGGGTACCCATGTGATATTCAAAAAAGGAGGAGACATTTTAGTTGTCAGGTGAAGCACCATGGAATTTGTGTTATCACGTATAGACCAGTGCTGATAGTTAATGATTCCATATTGTACACTTGAAAGTTGCTAAGAGAATAAGTCTTAAAAATTCTCAACATGTGAAAAATGTTTAATTATGCATGGTGATGGATGTTAACTTCATGATGATTGTTTCACAAATATATACACATGAAATATTATGTTTTACACCTAAAATTAATATCATATTCACATCAGTTATATCTCATTGTTTTAAGTAATATCGAGTAAAGACAGAATGAACAAGAAGGTGAGTTAGTAAGGGTACAATACCTGAGATGGCATCAGAAATGTGAGAATCATCAGCCTTTAGAGATGAAAGAGGAGTGTAGAGGTGTAAAAAATCCTAGTGTCCTTCACACCTACCCTTTCTGACTTTCTTTATACACAGCAGTTTTTCTCCCCAAAAAGCCTACATTCCACCCTACACTCTGAGGACATGGACTGATGGACTGAATGTGTGAGGAAGAATAAGGAAAAAGGTGTAAATGTCGTCAAGAAGTAAGGGTAATTGGGGGAATGTGAACACAATTGTCAGAACTTGTAACCCACTGGAATAAGAGAAAGGTTTGGTTGTGGTCTAAAGGGAAGGAGGACTCAGTGAGGGAGATGTGACTATAACTCAGTGTGAACCTCATGGTGGAGAAACACTGAGGTAGTTAATTGCTCTGCAGTGTGAACCCTGAAGTGCTGAAAGGAGAAAGTGACCTAGAATAGGAGTGATTTCACAGGAGGAACATATGAAGTCAGATTCAGAATAAAATAAAAATATAGGAAAATAAAATCAAAGGAAAACTAAGTATTCTTGACTAAGAAAATGCATTTAAATCAAGTGTCCCAGGTTTAGGAGAAAAGGCCAGGACCTAGAGGATCACAGACAGCACCACAAGCAAGTCCAACTGCCTCTCCTTATTATTTCCATTTCTCTGAGAGCCTTAGGCTACACTGAACATTTGAACGACACTTTGTGGGGGTGGGAGCATATTTTGTTGACTTTAGACCAGAGTTACTGATATTCAGTAACTCCCATTTCTCTCTTCATTTCAATAGGTCCCTTACAGTTCTGACACCCAGGGAAATCTGTACTCAGATCACTCTGACCCTTGGTCCTCTATTATTGCTACTACCTACTGGTCATCCCCAATTTCCACTCTCCCAATTTCTCCCCACCACCTATTTGTATCAGACTGCTATAGGGAAGAAGAAAGCCCTACCTTCTGGTCTCTCTAAGTCAATTGGCTTCTCCAGGCCTTGTCTTCATTCCCGGGACTGTCCAGATGAAAGCCAAAGACATTCTCTATAGGCTTCAGCAGTCCAAGGCCAAGGCCATTGTGACTGGAGAGGAAATGATCCAAGCAGTAGACTCGGTGGCACCAGACTGCCCTTCCTTGAAGATAAAACTACTAGTGTCTGAGAAGAGACAGGATGGATGGATGGACTTCAAGACACTACTACGGTGAGTAACTGCATCTCCTAGGCTGAGGTTTTATGAAACATAAAAACCAAAGCAAGCATTTATGTGTGGGTGCCATATTGGGGAGATCCAGGGAGCAGAGCATGAGACTGTCAGGAGTCAAAGGAAGAACAAAAAGCTAATATAATGTATATGATCAAGTCATTGCAAAGGCTAGATGGGACTTGAACTACTGGAGCCCTTTAAAGAGACATAGAATACCATCTATACCATTTGCTTTACTCATTAAAGGATTGACAAACATTGACATATCAGCCCCTGGTCTCTATTGATGGAGGCTTGATCTAGGGGCATTGTTTACCCCAGTCTACTGGACTGTACACGTATGCATTCAGAAAAGGCTCAGCACCTAAGGCCATAGAACCAGAGAAATCCTGGGACACATACAAGCCATCTAGGCACCACACTAGAAGCAACATGCTGTCAATACTGAGTGTGTTAAAACTCATCCAGAGCTATTTACTGTAATCATGACTGGAATCAAAGGTCATGCCAAGGATATACGAGGCAAAACCCAAGAGATGGCTGGAATTGTGAGTCTCTAGGCTTGTCTTACCACATTCTTATTCCTGAGGTGGACTCCTCAAAGACAAAGGATCCTGTTGCCTTCCAACAGTAGATAGCCAAATAGCCACAAGAATCAGTTGCCCTGTCAGGTGTCTGAAATGCCCTTACTAAAGGTATATAACTTAGGAGTCCCTAAGAGTGGTCATCTTTTTTTTTTTTTTTCGCCCCTAATGTCATGGTGTTTAAACTTACTGCCAGAGAGATAGACAACATAAACCATCATTGAAAGACTCCAAATCAGGTAACTAGAAGAGATGGAAGAGGTCATACTGGAAAAACACATAATAACTGAGCAACTAATGTGATACTAAGGTTCCCAACAACTATGAAAGTAACATTCACTGAGTTCTCACCTGTTCTGTTTGTGTTACAATTCATTTACTTAACTATGAGACAGATATTATTGATCCCATTTTGCAAATATAGTGAGACCTGCAAAATTATAAAAAAATCATCCAAGATGACATAGATAACAAAATGCCAGACCTGGTGGTGAACAGACCCAAGTGTGACTGACTCAGGATTGCATGGTCTTAACCACTCAAAAGCCTCCCCTCTAGAGTGGGGTGGCTGACTTACCCTGGCATGGGGGAGGGTGGAAGGAGATGATCCGAGAAGATGAGAGTCTTTATCTCTATCAGAGGGGCATCTACCACTCATCGCTGTGTGGAGACTGGAAGCCAAGAAGCAGCTGCCATCTTTTTCACCAGTGGGACGACTGGCCTTCCCAAAATGGCAGAACATTCCCACTGCAGTCTGGGTCTCAAGGCTAAGATGGATTATGGGTAAGAAGAGTCCTTTATCTTTCCAAAGAACTACGTTACCAGACCTTGAGGTGTTTCTGAGTTCAAATTTAGTGCGCCTGTGTTGTGGTATACCAAATGGTCCTTCTGAAGAAGACTGTTGGGATGGAGGGAGAGCATGATTTGGCATGCTGCATATCCAGTTGCCTTCAATAAGACATTTCTGTTTCCGATGACATGGAAGCTCAAAATCTCTTCAGAAATTTGAGCCATACATCTACTAAGCTGAATGACTTTCCCAAGGTTTATATGCATTTCACCCCAAATTTATCTGTGTCTTGTCCTTTGTAACCCTAGTACTATAATACTACAATACAAAAATGGCATTTTTGTCAGCAGAAAATTACTTTTCAAATTCACTGATCACTGAAACAGAAACTGTAATTGGATTAATTAAGTGAACTGAGGTTTTGGTTTCTGGATTGCCAATCTCATAACGCAGAATTTCCTCTCACTCTGCATCAGCTCCACTAGTGTAATCAGAACATTCATGCCAAAGTGTTCCTACAATGACACCAAGCAATGTCTGGGTCTTTGTCAGCAGATCCTATTTGCCACCCTAATATTATTGTCAGAAATGAAAATATATTTTAATGAAAAATCTCAAAAATGAAATGGCCCTGTTACCAGAAAACTGAATTATTTAACTGAAAATATTTAATAGAAAAGCTAAGGTAAAATGCTTTTCCTAAAAAATAGGAAGATAAATAACTTCAATATAATTAAGATATTGAATTCTCACCTGCCCCCAAAGTTAGCCCTCCTAAGCTATGACTTAATTCCCTTACATAAATAAAGGTATTAATCATCTTGAGGAAGGGACATATATTATAGTGATTTCCATCTACAAGAAGGTTCTTCATATTTAACCCAAATCATTGTTTACTTTAAGATGAGCCAAATTCCCACCCTTTAATTTCAAATGAAAAGAGAACGGGAACCCCATGAACACTCTCACTGTGTTTAGACAATTCTTGATACATTAAGACCAAAATTCTCCTCAACCAAATTGCATGTGGCAAGGTCATTTATTAGAATATTTATTTAAATGCCTTTCATTAGTAAACATTCCCTGGGTGCTTACCAAGAACTATACCAAACATTAAGAGACTAAGACTCAAATACTTGCTATGCTATGGAAGCTGGGGTGACATCTGATGAATACTCGACCCCCACCTATAGGAATATAAAAACTCCAGAATGTGTGTTTACAAGAACTCTCCTTTCTCCTGCCTGCTCACATTCACACACACACGCGCACACACACACACACACTCACGATCCACCCACCCCAGCATGCTCTCTCAATTACATATCTATGTTTCTCTATATCCTCAGCATCTGGACAGACATGAAGACTTCTGACATCGTGTGGACCATCTCAGACACAGGTTGGATAATGAACATCTTGGGCTCACTTCTGGAATCCTGGACAGCAGGAGCATGTTCATTTATTCATCTCTTGCCAAAGTTTGACCCCCTGGTCATTCAAAAGGTGAGAGAAGATCTGGTTTGCTCTGATGGTCAGAGTGACCCCAAGGTTCACACATTCTAATTGATTGCAGTTTCTTTCCATTCACTTAATTCTTGTTAACCCTGGTCATAAGAATAGTGTTCAGTTGAAAGGATTCAAATACTCCCTGGCCACAAAGAAGTCATAGTCGAGACAGAGGCAGATCCATATATAGAACAGAGGAGAAATATAATCAGGAGATAGGCACGGTGGATCATTTACTCATGCTGCACATTTTAAATGGACTTTTGTTCTGGCGTCAAGTATCAGACAGATGGTGGTGAACCTGGTGTGAAAAGAGGGTTGGGTATTAAAGATGATGCAGTGTGTGTGTGTGTGTGTGTGCACTCATGTGCACACATTTATGTGTCATCATAAGTGCACAGCTTGAAAATTGTTAACCTAGCAAACTATTACAATTCAGACTGCTATTACAAAATACCATACATTTGGTGGCTTAAATTTAAAATATCATAAATTTGGTGGCCTCAGTTCTTATAGTTCTGAAAGTTGGAAGCTGAGATCAAAGTGACAGCGGAGTTGTGTTCTGGTGAGAACTTTTTTCTGGGTCATGAGGGCTGTTTTGTTGCTGCATGGTTGGATGTAAAGAGAGCAAGCTGGTATCTCTTCCTTTTCTTATAAGGGCACTAATCCCATCATGGGAGCCCCATCCTTGTGACCTCATCTAAATGTAATTATCTCCTGATGCTACCTCCTGGTACATCTAAATACCATCACACCAGGGAACATAGGGCTTCATCATTCAGATGGGGGGGATGAACAAAATATTCAGCGCATAGTAGATACCCATGTAACCACAGCCAGATCAAGACCTAAAATATTTGCATCACTGTGGAAAGTGCTCACACTCCCTCCTGCCATTGCTCACACCCCATAAGTTAATCCTTTTGGGGGCAAATTTATATAGTCAATTTATTTTATTTTATTTTTAAAGAAATTCAGTTGACTTTATTAAATGAGTCATGAATTGTAGAGCAACCAAGATATTACAATAGCTTATGCATACGGGATATTTACAGACAAAAAGAATGTAGGTCAAGGTTATTAACAAAGAAGAAACTTTCCAGGTACAACCATCTCTCAGGGAAAGGGCAGGGGCTAGTAAGTGACTTATTCCTGGTGCTAATTAGGAAATTCCAGGTTGACTGGTTTGGGATTAGAAAATATTTTCAAGTTCTATTCACCAAAGAGGAAATACAAATGGCCAATAAGCATATGAAAAAAACGCTCCACATCTTAATCATCAAGGAAATGCAAACTAAAACCACAGTGAGATAACATCTTACACCAATACAAATGACCCACATTAAAAAAAAAAAAACCTGGCAACAAATGTTGGCGGTGATGTGAAGAAAAAGGAACTCTTACACTGTTGGTAGGAATGCAAACTGGTCCAGCCACTATCAAAAACTGTGTGGAGGACCCCCAATTGAAAATGGAATTACCATTCAACCCAGCAATCCCATTCCTAGGGATCTTCCCAGAAGACATGAAAATAATAATTAAAAGGGACACCTGTATGTGTATGTTTATTGCATCTCTGTTTACAATTGCCAAGATATGTAGACAACCCAAATGCCCAAAACCAATGAATGGCTGAAAAAATGTGGTTTTGCACACCATGGAGTATTATACATCAATCTCAGGAGGACAAATATGTGTCATTTGCAGCAACATGGATGGAACTAGAAGGAATCATATTAGCAGAAATAAGCCAGAAAGAAAAAGAGAACTATGGGGTGGTCTCACTTATAAGAAGGATATAGGAAAAAATAAACAAACGAATAAGAAAAATTCAAAACTACTGATCCATAGAGTAAGAGAGGGGGAGGAGGAAGAAAATGGGGAAGGTAGAGGGCATATAAGATTAAGAAAGATGGTTAATGGGTGTTAAGGAAATGGGAGAACCCCAGGGTACACAATGATGCAATATATATACTAAAATTTTTTTAAAATCCATCAGTAGAACTAGAATGAACTGTACACTTAAAACTTGTTCATTTTATAATATGTGAAGTTAATTATTTTTTTACCTCTATTACTATAGAATAATTTTTCCTCTTCTTGACTTTAATATGTGGGATTAGACAATATGTGATCCTTTGTGTCTGATTCTTTTCACTAAATATATTCTTTGTGAATATTTCCCATATTGTTGTACCTATTAGAAATTTGTTTATTTTTGGTTACTATATATTTTATTCTGTGGATCTCTCGCAATTTCTTTTTCCAACCTATTGTTGATGGACACTAGGGTTATTTCCAGTTGAGGACTATTATCTATGAGGAATCTTGAAGAATAAATGGAAGTTTTTCCTGTGGAACTTGATGGAGCAGCTACTAAATAAATGTCAGAGGCAGAGATTATCTAACAGTGGGGATTTGTTCCAAGAAATGTGTCATCAGATGGTTTTCTTCATGCCAGTTTCATAGAGCATAACTATACACACCTCATTGGTACAGCCTGTTGGGACTACCTTGTTACTCTGAAAGTTACTCTGAAAGTTCAGGACACATACCTTATCCACAGGCACAAGAATGAGGAGTTTCTTTTTTAAAAAAAAAAAATTCTGTATTTCAAACAGATCCTTACTCTGCTGCCTTCCAAAAAAGAATAAAAGTAGCTTCTTAAAAATTGTTACAAATAAATATAAACACTAGCAAAATGAAAACAGATGCAAAATTATTAAGCCCAATAGGAAAACATAGAGAAGTGATGTGGGAGGGGACATTAAGGAGAGGTAAGGAAGGATAGCAAATTAGAACAGTTAATTACATGTTGAATTTCCTGTAAGGCAAGGCAATAAGGAAAACAGGATGATTTTCATAATTTATACCAGTACATCAAGAACATTCAGAGTAAATGATTGCATGATACCAACATTAATCTTTTTCTAGATGCTTTTGTAATAAATTCTGTACAAAGTGTAGCATGAGATGGTATAGGTAAGTAAATATTGGTTCTACTACTTGCTGGTTATCTTACCTTAGACAAGTTACTTAATCCTGAGTCACAGTATTCTCATCTGTCAAATGGGGGTGATAATACAAACTCCATGAGGTTATTGTGAGAATTAAATGAAATAGTACAGAGTCGAACAAGTATTCAGCATTAGCTATTTTTTAGTAACACTTCATCTGAAGTGTGCATAGGATCTTAAGAATTTTTTTGTACATGAATTCTGTCCCAAAAATATTTTTAAGAAAATAGGGCTGGAGTCAACCTTGCAAAGCTGGTCCCTGGAAATTAAGTGACTTATCTAAGACCACTTAGCTGATTTGCAGCAACAACTGATCTCCCCATGGTGACTAGGAGTTTACATAAGTCTAGAGGTGTGTTTATGGGGACAAGTCATGGTAGAAACACTTAGTCAGATTGGACAAAAATGTTCTAAATTAGTCCTGGATATTTTCTCTGTAATGATCAATAATCATTTTCCTGTCTTCTTTGATATGAGGGTGTAAAAGGATTGTGGGGCTCTCGTGACCTGAAATAGTCACAGCACAAACAGCTGGGATTTAATAAACCCAAGCCTCCACAGCCCCATAGCCCATGCTGGTAACCACTACACACACCATTAGGTCAGAATCTGACTTGATGTTAGTGTCATTACCATCTTTCCCTGCAGGTGCTGTTCAGCTACCCAATCACCAACCTGATGGGCGCCCCCATTGTTTACCGGATGTTGCTACAGCAGAATCTTTCCAGGTGATAGGGTTTTGAATGATGGTCAATTGCTGCTGGGTATGTTCCCCTATCCTCCTGCATCCCCCACATACCCACATACCTCTTTCTGACCCTCTGAGTGTGGCTTACTCCCGTGAAACCAAAACCATCATCAAAGCACCCAGAATCCAGCTCCAGGCTTAGGCAGAGTCTGGACCCAAGAGACTAGGGGAACACTTCTCTCTCTTCTTTCCTCAGTTACAAGTTCCCACATCTACAGAACTGCTTCAGTGGAGGAGAAACCCTTCTTCCAGAAACTCTAGAGAGCTGGAAGTCCAAGACAGGACTGGACATCCGAGAATTCTACGGCCAGACAGAAACGGTATCTGCTTGTAGGCGATCCATGGGCTGGTGGACCGCATGAACTTCCAAACACTCTGATAATAAAAACATGAGGCACCATTTTCTTGGCCACTTATTCTAAATATTTATTAAACATTTGCTATGGGAAAGGCACTAGATATTGAAATTTCAGTGCAGAACAAATCAGGCAAAGCTGCTGTTTTCATAGATATTATAGTCTAGTGGGAATAGAGGAGAGAGATGTAAACTTATGAATATTTGACATTGCAGATGATGAAAAGTAAAGTAGTTGAGATCAAGTGAAGTGGGATAGGTGGCTGGTATTTCAGATACAGTAGTCAGGAAAGATCTCTGGCAAAGAATAACATCTTAGTAGAGACCTAACTATTAAACATGCCAGGCACTGTACTAAGCTGCTTGGGTTGAAGTGAAGGACAGTGAGCAGAACCCACTAAGTCTCATCTGTTGAGATATCCTCTTCGAGCTGTTGGGCTCCCATCAGCACATGTGGGTTTGCATTGCTCTCTTGCACTCTCTACTTACCAGAACAATTGGGGGAACACTTTTTCCCAACTCCTTTTCCCAGTTCCTCTTTCTTGAACTCTTGGCACTTCTCACTTCATCCTCCCCATTCTTTATGCTACATCCTTCCGTGGTTAGTTGATTTCCCCTAGAAGACTCCCTGCAGAGTGTATCTCCCCTGGAAGACTTGGGCAGAGCTGTCAGTATATAACTTTGCAAATGTGGTTGAAGACCATGGAATTTGGCAAAAGCTTCCAGCCATTCAGAGTAGACCATGTTTTAGATGATGGTGCCCTGGACACTACTAGCAGACCTAAGGATTTATTTCAGGATGCAAGTCCAGCTGGTCCTGTTATGGTCAGTAATTTAATCTCATACTCTAGTATCTGTCATCCTTTAGTCCCTTATAAGGTGGTTGTTAGTTCCTCTTCCCTGGAGAGTGGTGGTTTCCCAAACAACTTAGTGCAGCCCCTAGAATGGAGAACTCAGTGGAAAAGAGCAAGGCAGAGGGAGTGAGGGAGCTGCCAATTATGAGTCAGTTTCAGAATATCGGGAACTGCCCTGCTGGATTTTTAAAATTTGTTTTCTGTGACTTTATGACCTTCCTGAGGTTTTCCCATCTGTCCACTGCTTTCTGCAGGGTATCACTTGTAGAGTTTCCAAGACAATGAAGATCAAACCTGGCTCCCTGGGAACAGCTATTCCTCATTATGATGTACAGGTTTGTCAGGGGCACTAAGAAGGGAGGGAAACTGGAGAAAACACAAGCATTTCTGTCAATGATTTATTCCATTGTTTGTTGAGGAAGAGTGATTGAGAGTAAGAATAGCAGAATACTGTTTAGGAAGGAGGGAGGAATAAAGGGGGGGAGTAAGAAAGGAAGAAAAGAAAGGAAGAAAGGAGGGAGGGAGAAAGAAAAAGAGGAAGGGGAAGGAAAAATAGAAAATTATTTAGAGTTTTATTCAGAAAAAAAACTATTTTCAACCAGCAGCAATTACCTGGTTACATAGACATATTTTTAATAAAAATGAAAGTAAATGTTTACATTTCATTTTGTAAGTTTGATCACTGAACAATCTTGAGTGACCATCTTTCCAGGTCAATTAGTAGCCATTTATGACATTATTTTTAATGACTACACAGTAGTAGATAGTATGACTCCACCACTCTTTGTACTTTCTATTGGTCAATAGATGATTTCCAAAACTTTCACTAGTGAAAACAACACTACGGTGCATATTATTTCTTTAGGTTCTTTTTATTCTCATTTATGTGATCATGTGTATTTTATATATTTTCTAGACCTATATATTATTATTATATTATCTTTGGATTGCATATCATCATTTGGGTTAAGTCTCAAGAAATAGAACTTGTAATTGGTATCTATGGGATGTGTATAGCTTCATAGATCTAAAGTGCCGCAATTTATATTCTGTTTAGTACTGTAGTTGTCTGCTCTCTCACCCCTAATTATGATGACCATTTCTGGAGACTTTTGTCAACTCATTTCATCCTCCTGTTTTGGAGATGAAGGCACCGAGATTTAGAACTTAAGTTCCTCAAATTGCTCAAGGTAGCAGAGTCATAATTTGAGTTTTTATTTGTCCAATGTCCTAAGCCCTTGGGTCTCAAAAATAATGGGAGATGATATTTCTCGAATTCCTAAAGCCACAAGAATTTTCCTAACATCATCTGATTTAGTCTCAATAAAGAGCTCCATCTAAACCATTCCAGGCAGATGGATTAAAGATCAGATTTAAAACTCAGCTCTTCTTGGCTTCTGGTTCTTGCTTTCAACTGCCACTTGAGCAAGAGGGACTTTATTAGACAAGGTCAACTATTCCATGCTCTCATTCAAGCTTTCTCTTGATATATGGGCCACTTTTACAATCTGCTTCTTCCTCCAGGTTATAGATGGTGAGGGCAATGTCCTGCCCCCTGGCACAGAAGGAGACATGGGCATCAGAGTTAAACCCCTCAGGCCAATAGGCATCTTCTCTGGTTATGTGGTAAGGAACACATCCTCCCTCTTTGTCCTCCTGGTGGGAAGGGCTGTCTCTAAGAGAGATGAAAGAGAAGATATCCCAAATTTATGAACATTCCAAGAGGCAAGACATAGAGGCAAGGGATCTCTCGTGAATAAGACTCAAGCCAGTGGTGGCCAAAGGATGTGACTTCTGGTCTCAACTGTACCATTTGTATTGACTGTTTGGTCTTGGAACTTTTTAAAGAGAAAAGACTAGCTGTCATCCTTAGCCTGTTACTAAGTTCCCACTTCAAGAGTCATCTTTCTCTAGATACCCCTTCCACAGCCAAGAAGGGTTTTATGCCACAAAGCATATTCTTGAACTATACATGGCAGTGTTTTCCAAAGACAGTGCCCCCTGGTGCCCCAAGTTTTGCCTCCCATAAGCTATACCCTTGATTTCCTTTAAAGCTATGCCTGACCCTTGTTTTGAGTCTATATCATTTGAAGCATCCCTGTTTTTGGGCCTTGGAATATTAGAAATAGATGACACTCAAGTCCAACCAGCTCATTTGGCAGGTGAGGATGGTGAAGTCAGAGATTACAAGTTTCACCTAGTCCCACCACTGTTGAGAAATTGGCAGGAAAAACCTCACACATATGCTTCCTAATATCAAAGATGATTAAATAATATATTAAATAATAAAGCCAAAAATAGTTACTAGCTTATCTTAAGTGCTTATTTCATGGTAAGGATTGTTCTAAAACATACACACTAAATTCATTTAATCTTCAAAAATATCCTGTGAGGTCTTTGGAATGAATTGTTTGAGTTCGGAAGCCTGCTCCACTATTATTTATTTTGTGATTTGGCAAATAGTGAATATCTTGTGCCTAAATTCTTTTACCTGCAAAATATGTATCATACCTCTCATAACATTATTGTGCATATTTAAGACTTTAGTGCTTGTGAAACACTTAGAACAGTGCTGAATCAGAGTGTGTAAAATAAAAGAATTGCTGTTGATTCAAATTATTATTCCACTATACAGATGTAGAAAACCAAACTTAAGAGATGAGAACACAGACATTCTGTGGACCTTGTTGAGCATTTCTGTGTCCATTTTCACATACCAGTTAAGCATCTTCTATTTGACAGAGAAGGAAACAGACCTAGGAGTTTATGGATTGAATGAAATGCCAGTCATCCCCTGCTGGAGATGCATGGTGACCAACAGAAAGAGTCAAGCCGGTGGTGACCAAGAGATGTGACTTCTGGTCTCAGCTCCACCATTTGTATTGACTGTTTGGCCTTAAACAAGCTTCTCGATCTCTCTGCCCTCCAGTATCCCTGTTTTCCAAATGAAGGGGCTACAAATTCTCTGTGCTGCCTTCGAACCCAATGACTGAACTTCCAGTCAGAAACCCACATCTCTATGTTTTAACAATATATGAAGATGCATCCATAGAGGGTTTTTCACACTCATACACAAGTCCCTTAATTGAGTGGAGGGAATCAGTCTTTACCCAAATATTCATATTGACCTGGATCCTGGGGCTTGACTGGTCTATCTCTAGAACTTTCAAATCTAACAAATTTGCCAAGAAAACTATCTAAAAGACCATAATAACTTTGGATGGTGTCACAGAGTGGAGCAGGGTTTGCCTGACTATGTGTGTGTGGGGGGGGAGATAAAATCAGTTGGGGAGATGCCCTAGAACATGGGTGAATGTACATATTAATATCATCCATGAGGCTGGACCCAAGAAAATGATGAAATTTTATAGGTTGAGTAACTTAAATAAAGGGGGGGGGGAACCCAGTTCCTTTTGGGGTTGTGTTTGACTGGTTCAGGGTGGGCCCACTCTGGGTAGTTGGTCATTCAGCTTATAAAGTGCACAACCTACCTACATATCTGTTTGGGACAGCCTTGGGTCAGAGGACTTAGGCATCGTAGACACAACTCTCTCTTTCTGTGGTTTCTAGGACAATCCTGAGAAGACGGCAGCTAACATTCGAGGAGACTTTTGGATCCTGGGAGATCGTGTTGTCAAGGACCAAGATGGGTATTTCCACTTCATGGGACGGGCAGATGATATCATTAACTCTAGTGGGTGAGTTCAGTTTCTGGACTGAGCAGGGTAATCCAGACCCTTATTCTAGTTGGTTCTAGACTTTAGACTGGTCTGTAGGTGGAGGCACAAGTCTTCTCTGAAGAACAGGTTCTTCTGCAGGTACCGGATTGGGCCCTCAGAAGTGGAGAATGCATTGATGGAGCACCCTGCTGTGGCCGAGACGGCTGTGATCAGCAGCCCAGACCCCATCCGTGGAGAGGTGATGGGGGAGCAGCAGATTTGGGAGATAGTAGTATAACATGGTGGCTAAAAAGCATGGATTCTGGGGGTGGGCAGCCTGGTTCGAAACCTTGGTGCAGGGCTCACTAGCTATGTGATCTTGGGCAAGGTATGTGGTCTCTTGGGCTTCCATTTTGCATCAACAAGATGAGAGATTTTTGCCATTATCAAATCCATTGATGTTTGTAGTGCTTGGACTAAGGCTTTATACAAAGCAAAATCAGATGAACTCTATTATCATGGGACTAGAGGGATTCCACCATGCAGGTTGGCAGTTGAATCAGACCCCTGAACCAAGGAGGGATTTAAGCCAAAATACAAGTCTCCGGACCTCAAGGCTTACAGTGAGAACAAGGGGAAGAAGAATTAGAAATATGCCGAGATGGAGCCTAACAAAGATAATGTGTGTAGGGAGGGGTGGGTCAATGCCCGAGTCCATTTCTGTAGGCTGCATGTTCAATACTCATCCTCTGGTAGGTATTGGGATTTATCACCCATGGAAACCATAGAAACTGGAATCCAGTGGGAATCCTCAATGAGAAAACAATTCATGCTGAACATTGAACTAGGCCACGCTATGTATAATTTCATTTTATTCCCTAGCAATTAAGTATGACACTTAGATTTCCATTTTATAGATGTGCAAGCTGTAGTTTGAAGAGATTAACTAAGTCATTTGGGTTGATGGTCCCTAGTCTTTACTTTCTTCTCTCTTTTAACGTCTTTCTCTCCATCACATCTATTGTCCCTACAGTGTGAGGTACTAGCTTGGTTTCAGTCTGCAATCCTACCTGCCCATAAAAATAAGTCACTTGAGAGTTAGAATATCAACCATATTTATCTCCAGTTTCTCCCTTCCCCCTGTCCTGAACATCTGGAGATACAACAGAATGAGATTTGCAGTGGCAAAACTCTCAGCACTGACTTTGTGCTATCCAAGAGATACTTTGCGCTATCCAAGAGATACACTCTGATTCCTTCCCTCGACCCTCATCTTGGCTGCAGGTGGTGAAGGCCTTTGTAGTCCTCACCCCAGAGTTCCTGCCCTGTAACCGGGACCAGCTCACCAAGGAGCTGCAAGATCACGTGAAGTCAGTAACAGCTCCCTACAAGTACCCACGGAAGGTGAGCACTCTGGGCACCCAGGTTCCCTAAACTTGGGCAAAGTCAGATCGTTCTCCTTTTGCATCTCTCTTCTGCAGCCTGAGGATGTGGCCTCTAGTTCCAAGTTTTACATAACCATGACCATGAAAGCACAACAAAACAATCCAATAACTATCTAGATCCCTTTAAATGGTCCTCAGCTTTCAACTCACACTAAATTGAGAATCAGACGCTCTCATGGGAACAAGTCCTAGTCATTGCCCAGACCATCTCCCTGCTCTCTACACTGAGTTTGATATTGAGTCAAAGGGGGCAGAAGCCGCCAACCAACAAGCCACAGGGAAAAAAACTCTTAAAATATGGCTTCTGCCTCCTGGGTTCCCTCACCCACCCACAGCAGCTGCCACTCAAAAGCAGTTTAAACAACAGGGTTTTGTTAACAAGGGAAACTAATCAAGAAAACAAAAGTTCTTAATGCCACACATGGCCAGTTATTTCACCCCAAGTATCGTTTAGTCTGAAAATTTCAAACACATGTCCAAGATGGTGCCCCTCCAAACCTGCAGGCACCCTAAAATGTCCAGTCCTTCTCCAGAGTCTTCTCTTTGCTTCTTCTCTCTCCAGTGTTCTGTGCTGTTCTGCTTCTCCAAGTCTCTTCAAATTTCTTCCACAATTATTGATGCACAAATCAGCTTTCCAAATCCCTGGTTATCTCCAGGTACCAGCTCACAATGCCACCTTGCTGCAGTGCCACACTCTCCACATTGGTTACTCTTCTGCTGGTCACCATGGCTCCTTGCCACCACCAGGTCACTCATCAGGGAGTTTCCCCTGGCAGGCCACATGGGCCTGTTCTCTCAGTTCACATTCTCTTCTCTTTTTTTCCCTTTCTTTTTTTCATTGTTCCTCCCTTTTATCTGCCTTTTGGTGCTTCTTGCTTCTTCTTGCACATCTTTCTTTCAGACCCCACCCACCAGAGTATTTTGGTGCCAATATAATTTTCAGCTGCATCACTCACAACCCTGTATCAAGTTCTTGCTACTTTATCCTATATTCTCTCAACAACCAGTAATGGAAATCTACTAAGTAAAGTTATTATTTATTCTCACACAATTGAAAAAGCCCAGGGGTAAATAAAGCTTTGGTCATGACCCTTGGGGCCAGATCATAAATATTTTAGATTATTCTTTCTTTGCTCCAACTATTCAACTCTGCCCTGGGAGTGTTGAAAGCAGTCAAAGAGATGAGTAAAAGAATGTGTGTGATTGTTTTTCAATAAAACTTTATTATAAAAACAGGAGGCAGGCCATCATTCCCTACATTCTATCCCTTTGTTCCAGAACACTTTCTGAAGCATCTTACTATTCAGCGGCTATCTGGGTATTTTCCAGATTAAATCTTCACTGAACTGAACCCTCCAATCTTAAATCTCCTCTCCCATACAGCAATTCTCTGAGAAATCCAACCCCACTGGGTCACAAATTGCCCTTCTTGTTCTGATTTTTCCCAACAGATGGAATTTGTCTTGGACCTGCCCAAGACTGTCACAGGGAAAATCCACCGGTCAGAGCTTCGTAACAAGGAGTGGAAGAGATCCAGATGAGCCCAAGCCTGGGGAGGCCTGCAGCAGGACTTCCTCTGGGTCCTGACCTTCTTTCTTCACTTCCCTTTGGGTGATCTGCCTCCCACTAGGGAGATGAGATTCATTATGACAAGGCAGATGTCTGATTTTTTTTCTTTCCCTGGTTATTAGCACAAAATCTTTTCATGTTAGATATTGGCAAAAGAAAGAGGGAGAAATGTGAGAAAGTAACGGGAAGAGGGGGAAAATGAGAGGAGATGAAGAGAAATTTGAAAAGAAAGAGCTGAAAAAGGAGATATTGAGAGAAGGAAAAGGAGAGAGAAACAAAAAAAGGAGGAGGGAACTCACTTCCTGTCTCTGTAAATAAAGTTTTATTGGAACACAAGCATACACATTAATTTACACGTCGTGTCTGACTGTTTTCTTCCCTCCTTCTACTTAGGGGGGAAGAAAAGAGGGGCTAATAGAAAGGAGGAGGAGGAAGAGAAGGAGGAACAGAGAAGGGGAAGGAAGAAGAAAATAAAATCTTGATGAAAATAGTAAAAGGAATTTATAAAGAAAAATGTTGGAAGACAGGAATGGTAAGAGAGAAGGAGGGAAGGAACTTACAATTATTCTCACAGGTAGGCAGATAAACAGATAATAGAGTCAAAAAGAAAACTGAATCTCAAGAAGGAAATGCAGAGCTCTGACATTCCATCTCACTCTTGGGGCAAGCTCTCCATATAGAGAAGCTTGTGAATATGGTTGAGAGGTTGAATTCATCACCAAGTAACTCTAAATGTTAGGAGGGAATTGCAGGAGGAGGGGAATCTCCAGTTACTGAGCATTTGCCACATGCCAGGTACTGTCCTAGGCATTGTATAGATGCTGTCTCATTCGATCTCTGTCTGGCATCCATAGCCCTGACATCATAGCTGTGAGAAGAGTGTAAATAACTCAAAAAGGTGTCCTTTCCTCATGATTCATGTTTATGGTGTAATCGACTCTTCTCAGAATCAAGTAATAAAATCATTTTAAAATCAAGACCCTGAGGCCTGTCTTTGAGGAACACACAGATGGGGAAAGTGGTGTTGAAGATGAAATCACAGGATTTTCTCCTGGGGCATCTGGAAACACAGAGTAAGGGATTCAGGAGAGGGGGTAGGTGAGGGCTGTGAGGGATCCAGTGATGGAGGGTGAACCTTTGAGCACATTCCAGTGAGCCGTAGAAGGAAGAAAAGTATTTCCAAGAATCTGACTTTCCTTCTTAAGAATACTTAGTAATGATAGCAAAGGTAAATATTAATATCAAGCACCTACCATGTGTCAGGAATGATGCCAAGGAAACAGGTACATTAATCCCATTTAATGTTCACCAAAATCCATTTATTCGAGTACTATCTTTTTTTTTTTCATTTCACAGGGGAGGAAACTAAGACTTGGAGCGATTAGATGATATTTCCCAGTCACACAGGTGATGAACGATGATAAATTCGAACACACACTTATGGCCAACATGCAAATGAACTCTTGCAATTTACTTGCCTCCTCTTTGCGTCCTTCACAAAATACTCTTTGAAACACCCCATAGTGTGTGGACATGATCCAGTATAGTGACGCTGGTAAAAATTGTATTGGCACCAAAATACCCTGGTGGGTGGAGTCTAAAAAAAGCCGTAAGAGAAAATGGGCAGTGGGAAGAGAGGGTGTATAAAAAGGGAGGAGCGAGGAGAGAGGGGGTAAAAGGGAAAGGGAAGAGAGAGATGAGAATGGTGGACTGAGAGGACAGGCCCATGTGACCTGACCAGGGGAAGCCCCCTGAAGAGTGAACTGGAGGTGACAGGGAGTCATGATGACCGGCAGAAGAGTAGCCGGTATAGAGAGTGTGGCACTGTAGCAAGGCGGGATAGTGCCTGGAGATGGTACCTGGAGATGGTCAGGGATTTGGAAAGCTGATTTGTGCATCAGCAATTGTGGAAGAAATGTGAAGAGCCTTGGAGAAGTGGAGCAGCATGGAGAAACGAAGAGAAGATATCAGAGAAAGATTGGACTTTGCAGTGCCTTAGGTTTGAAGGGGAAAAGGGCACCTTCTTGGACCTCTGTCTTTCAGACTTTTGCAACTGAAAATAGTGACTGGGGTGAGATAACTGGTCACTTGTGGCATTAAGGACTTTCCTTTTCCCTGTTGAATTACCTTGTTAATTAAATTCCTTGTTAAACTGCATTTGTCTGGCAACTGCTCCGCGCAGGTGGAAGGACCTAAGGGAATATGACTGGCAGAAACCGCAAAAGTAATTTTCCCCCTGTAGCTTGGTGGTTGGCGGCTTTTGTCCCTTTGCACCCGATTTCAGACATACTATGACATACTCTTCCTGAAAACCACTATAATACACCAGTGTTTACATTTGGGCTAATGGAGGAAAGAAATCTGCTAATCAAATAACAAAGCTATGTTTTTTTTTTCTATCTGTTCCATATCAGTGCTCAAAGGAATATCATCACGTTGACAGTTTCCAGGGATTAAAAGTCTAGTACATTGTCTGTTCTGGCACTTTCATTACTCCGTTTATCAGATAGTAAGAATGCTCTGGGCCATAACTCCTTACTCAGTGCCCAGCCCGTGGACTCCTTATTTTCTCTAAGCTCAGGAATGACTGGTGGTGGAGATCCAATACTGTTAAGGAAAATCAATGACTTTACCAAAGTATAGAATCTGCCTCTTATACTTCTACTTCTCTTCGTGGCTTGTATAAATACTCAATGACAATATTCAGCCATTACCTTTCTCAGAGATTGGTTTGCTGTGAATGAAATCACCAGTTCTTGTCTTTTCGAAAGTGAGCCACAGACCACCTCCTCCTTCTTATCTTTGTTTACTAAAAGCCTTTAAGAAACCCCAGTAACTCCCAGAAGCAAAAATAAATGATTGTCTAGTCTCTGTGACCAAATTCAGGATGTACATTATCATCATCATCGTTCTGACACATCATCACCACCACCACGATCATTGTCACCATATTCTGGACTCCAGACTAAATGAGGTGTGCATGAATTGATGGCAACATTGTTGTAGGCATATTTTCATCTATCGATAGAAGGAGAAATGTGTGCTGGAGAAGAAAAGTCACCTCACTTTCATCAGTATTTCAACAGGTTCCAGTTTTGTGAAATGACAAAGGACTGGTCATTATATCACATGACAAGAATTTGGACTTCATCTGGGGAGTAATGAACTCAGTTGACAATGTATTTCTAAACAATTACCCATCTGAGTGGTGACTGTATTATTATTGTTTTATTATTATTAATTTATTTATATACTTTGAAGAATTCCCTATTTTGGAACAGGGTGACTTAGTGAATAAGTGAGGAAGGTGGGTTGAGGAGGCAGCGAAGGATCATGTGGAGGTTTTTGATTAGGTAAAGTGAAGAGGTGGGGACAATGAATTCAGTTGTAGCCATGCTAATCTACTAAACTCTGGAATACTGAGCTTAGTAAGTAGATGAAGTTTGATTGATGATAGGACAGCATAAGATTGCTTTTATTTTACATAAGATTTCTTGTACACATTCAGTAAAAACCATACTTTGAATTTTGGAATTTGATATTCTCCTAGCCTACCAGTATGTGTTATAATACTCCCTCTTGCTGTTTGATGTTGGTTGCAGGCTGTAGCTCCCAGCCAGATATGGGATTGCCAGAATAAATAACAGATCACCTGCAGTGTGCCAACATTTTTCGAATACAAAAAATGGTCTCAGACTTTTTGTGAGTGACTCCATTTTTTGTGAGTGACACCACTGTCACTCACATATTTATGTGTGTGTATATATATATATACATACATATATATATATACATTTTGCATCATTGTAGACTTAATAGTATTTTT
This sequence comes from Uropsilus gracilis, assembly GCA_004024945.1. Classification (NCBI taxonomy): domain Eukaryota; kingdom Metazoa; phylum Chordata; class Mammalia; order Eulipotyphla; family Talpidae; genus Uropsilus; species Uropsilus gracilis. The sequence continues at coordinate 76,875 of PVHY01003609.1, read as the reverse complement.
GATATAAGGACATAATCCATGCTTACTTGAGAAAGGTTTATATATTCAGTACCCGTTGGAGGTTAAGATTTTACATGTAATTTAGGAGAGAGGAGGACAGAGAAAGGAAAAGCAAAAAAAAAGTTACATTCTGTTTTTATGCATCAAGATTTCTCTGTTAGGAAAGCATTTTGAAATGCAATCAACAACAAATTTCAAGCAAATTTGTTCTGCTCTGGGGTGTTTACTCTTGATGGACTCAGCAAAGATAAATTCTGAAAATAAAACTAGAAGTGATCAGCAAAAACAATGCCTTCCTTCAGCTGGAAGTTATCCACAGGTTCCGCCATTAGTAATGAATGAATATGGTAGCTAAGAGTCTTTCACAGTAAGGTGAGTCTAGATTCCAATGGTCTTTCTGTGAAGTTCTGTGAAACCTTAGGTAAGTGGCTTACATTCTCTGAGTCTGGGCATTTCCATTGATAAAATGGTGATAATAATATTACCTTCCATATAAGATTTTTGTTAGATGACTTAGTAAAGGCTTAGAATAGTGCCTGGAACAAATAAGCATTCAATAAATTTGAGTTAAATATAGTATTTAGTCAAAGAAACTTTCTGAGTCTTGGTTTATTTACCTCTATATACACACACATATATTCATATATATGTGTATTCATATATATATGTGTATATAGATGAGGTTGTGTTTATATTTCTTCAAGCAAGAAATCCTTAAGAAGCAATCATTTCTTCTTGCTCCCTATTCCCTACTAGTAATAATAGCAATAAGCGACAGATTAATAAACCACTTACTATATGCCAGATCATCTTCTAAGTTGTCTACATCTTCTAAGTTGTATTATTTCTTAATTCTCATAACACTCCTATAATTTAAGGATCATTATTCTAATTTTCAGATACAACCTCAAAATATAATTTTATTAATATCCTTAGCCATTCCCCACCCCCAAGCACAGAATAATATTACCTGTTTTCTACCTAGTACATATCACCATCTGGAATCTTCTCTTGCACGTTTGATTTTTGTTTATTGGCTCTTGTCTCCCTACCGTGGGATTGCAAACTACTTGATAGTAGCAACCTTATCTGATGTAACATGTTCAAAGCCATAACCTTCCTTCAATGGTGCTCATTAAATATATATTGGATGAACAGGGGTGCCATAGGCTTGCTATAAGATTAGGGAAAATAGCTAGTGTAAAGTATGCAGGTGGACAGGAAACTTGGCTACACAGAGAACTAGGTTGGCAGTGTATCTGCCATATTTTGATGATACTATCTCCACACAAGGTTTCCAAGGCTGTTGAATCAGAGAAGAGTATAAAGAACTTAAGCCCACATTTCAGTACTCTCTGCTAAAAGTAACTTATGTCATTTCTACCTGGAGTTCCTTATCCAGAAATATAATTCAATGACCTCACCTAACTACAAGAGGCATGGAAGTGAAAGAGGAATACACATGAAATCTTGAGATTCCATTATTGTACCCATTGTTAGAGGTGAGAAAATTGAGGCACAGAGGGATAAGGAAGCTGATGAATGTACTGGTGATGTGTTCCATGGGGAAATCTGCTGAGATACAGACAATGTGACATGGATCCTTCCTCCTGTCCCCACCCTCTTCTCAAAAGTGCCTGCTGCTTCTGCTTGAGTAATAAGTGTTTTTGTACTTTGACCCACCCTTTGGGTGTTTAATCTTTAGCTTACTGTGGCTAATCAATTGCTCCTGACTTCTTACTCCCTCTTCTCCTTAAAATAAAAGCCCTTTCTGACAGTTCATCAAGAATGAATGAGTAGGAAGAGTAAGACTGGCCTCTCCAAAGCCAGGTTTAGAGCATTGGCAGGATGGTTCTAAGTATCTCCTGCAATCTTCGTGGTGACTTTGAATGAGACATTTTTCTCCCACGTTTAATGGCAATTGAGAAGGTAAAGATGCTGGGGGAAAGTCGGGTCAGGGTATTGGAGATCTGTCATCCTCCAGCCATGCCCCCAAAATAGTTCTAGTAGAAAACTAGTAGCACAAGCTCTTGCAACAATGCCATAGCCAATCTGACATCACAATCAACTCAATATGTGATTTGTAGACTACATCATGCAACTTCTTCTTCTTCTTCTTCTTCTTCTTCTTCTTCTTCTTCTTCTTCTTCTTCTTCTTCTTCTTCTTCTTCTTCTTCTTCTTCTTGTTCTTCTTGTTCTTGTCCTTCTTCTTGTTCTTCTTGTTCTTGTTCTTCTTCTTGTTCTTCTTGTTCTTCTTCTTCTTCCTTCTCCTCCTCCTCCTTCTTTCATCTTCCACTTCCTCTTCCTTTCTTCTTCCTCTTCCTCCTCTTCCTCTTCTTCATATGTCAGAATGTAGATATTTGTAAAACTTTGGGGGTACATTTTCACAAACCCCAAGGTATTCACAGGCTTCACTCAGTCCTTTCAGACAAGATCAGAAGCATGCCAGGTGGTATGGTTGTAAACCATTCAGTTCTTTCAAAGCTCATTTGGGACAAATCTTACCAACAACCTCACTTCTCTTTGCAAATGACAAAGTGAAGATTAAAAGGGGCAAATGATTTGTCCACAAACCATCTTGTAAGGGTTGAGCCAGGATTTAAACCCAAGACTCTGAGATTCCAAACAACCCATATTTTGCTGGTGTACCAAATTATTTCCCTTTGAGTTCCAAAGTAATTCAAATAGCAACATATGTTATAACAAGAAAGGTCATATGAATTTATCACAAATTATTTCACATAATTCTAACAATGATAAGAACAATGAAACAACGGCGGGAGATAGTTGTCACAAATACTGTGTCCCAAAGTACAGAAGGGGAAAAAAGGCCAAAAAAAGGTCAAAGATATGGTAAGAGGCAGACCTGAGGTTCAAATTCAAGTCTTTCTGCCTACAGAGTAGAGGCTTTAATTGCTAATATTTGGTTGATATCTAATGAAAATATTTAAGGTAGAGGACTGGGAAAGAGAAGTGAATTTGCCAAGAACTATTGAACTTGTTCATTCAAGTAACCCCTCAAGAACTGGGTGTGACTTGTAGAGTTATTTTTCTGTCTCTCCATGGAGGCTATGATATGTTCTCTGCCCACTTTTAACTGACCATCTCCTCCCCCTTTTGAGTGATCCAGTTCCTACCAAAGTCTCCACCCCAGTTGTGGACTGGAGCCAAGTACTGTTGTGTACACCATCCTGGGAACTTCTGATCAGAGAGAACTGAACGTTAAAGTCTCATTTTCTGTACCTATTCAAGACCTACCCCGACGGTTTTCTAGATAGAACAGGTAAGATGAAAGTTAACAACACTTTATTTGGGGAGAGGGGTGTGAATGTGCATGTCTGGCTCAAGGTTGTGTTGTATATATGGATTTCTGGATTTACAAAGAGAAAAGATCAAACATCCATGTCTGACAGTAGCACTTACAGGTCAGCAGAACTTGGGTAAATGAGTTAACTTCTCAGACATTTCATCTTCTTAATTGCAAAACGAGGATAGTGCTATTGAGGGGGAGAAATGAGGCTATACATGTGTTATACCTAGTATACATAGAAGATAATCTCTTCAATGCTAGGCAACTCCTAATGTTGCAATCAGTGGGAGGATGGTGCAAAAGGAAGTAAGAGTCTGAGAAAGTAAACACTTGAAAGAAAATTTCAAATGAAAACATTGGTTCACGTCTAAGAAGTGAATACTTTTTACTTAAGAAAAGTTTATTCAAAGTATCTATCTGAGAGGTTTGGGCTTCAAAATTTGCTTAATGTTAAAGATCGTCAGCATTTATTGAGCCCTCACTGTATATAAAATGATTTTTGGAGATTATCTTTTGAGTCCTTGTCAGATGTCAGGTGGTAGGTATTGTTACTATATTCTCAAGTTCAGAGACAGAAACAGTGACTAAGATCACCTAGTTGATAGACAGTGGGGCCAAACCCTTTAACTCCAGGATTCCCTAAAACACAGTAAACATGTTGCCTCATAAAGAAATTTTTTAAGTCCTCTCTTGTGAAATTGAAGCTCTTTTGTAAGAACTCTCCTCTGCACTGTTCCCTGGCCACGCAATGTGAACTTAGCTACTTCTCAAAGTCATCATGCCAAATTGATTTCAAAAGACATATTAAAGTATTTTAAATAATTATTGCTTAAAACTATTTCATCAGATGTCTTTCACCTATAAACCTCAAGAGAGCAAGAACTCTTAGAGTCTAATTAAGCTCTTATGGTATCTAAACTCATATATGGCATACATTTCTATATGACACATAGTAAATCCACAATAAAAATTTGTTAAATAAAATATTCGCTTTCTATATCTCAGAATTCTGTGTATACACTTGCCTTTCTGTCCCCAATTTTCATGTCCCAGTTTTCTGATGATGACAATGAGGGAAAAGTCTAAAGGTACTGATTATGTGTCACATGTTTTGACTGTCCACTTACTCATGAGTTATTCATAAATGCATTTTCTCTTATTATTTTCTTAATAGCATTTTCTTTTCTGTAACTTGGCTGTAAGAATATAAGCTATATTAGTATACAAAATATGTGTTAATTAACCAGTTTTTTTCTGAGTCAGACTTCTGGTCAATAGCAGGTTATGAAGCGTTAAGTTTTAGGAAGTGTCAAAGGCTGTATGTGGGTTTGACTATGTGGGGTCAGTCCCTCTAACCTCCATGTTGTTCAAGGGTCAAGTATAACTATAAATATCAATATAATTATATAATGATATATACAGTTATCAATATACTTCTAAATAGAAGAATAGATATAGATGACGGTATTATAGATATAATCATAGATATAGGTATATGCATTGATATAAAGATTAACATATTGATATAGAAATAAAACTCTAGCAAAGAGATCTTGCCAATATTCTCACATTATAATAAAAGGATAAGAAAATTTCCCAAAGTTATATAGGTAGAGAGTCAAGGGGGTATGAATCCTAATGCCACTCTTAGTCAACAACTCTAGTTTTCAGCTGGATATGTGCCAAACTTTATCTCATATGATAATGACTAAATTAGAATTGCAATTGCATCCTATATGGAGGATGCCAGAATAATTCCATTTTTACTTAACTAATAGGGGTGTGTTAGTTTGCAGGGTTACTGTAACAAAGTACCACAGGCGAGAGAGGGACTAGAACAACAGAAATTTATTTTCTCACCATTTTGGTGAGAAAGTCCAGATCAAAGTGTTATTGGGGTTTCTTCTGCGACTGACTCTTCAGCTTGCTGATGACTCTCCACGTGGTCTTAAAGTCCATCAGCAAGTATCTGTGTCCTAGTCTCCTTTTCTTTTTTTTTTTTTTTCGGTTGAAACTTATATCACCATATTTATTTTTTACTTTAATTAATTTATTTATTTTTAGTGTGTTCTTTACATTGTTGTAGTCCCCATATTTCTCCCCATAATAGCCTCTTCTTATAGGGACACCAGTCATACTGGATTAAAGATCCTTCTAATGACCTTGTTAAAGGCTATATCTCTTTATCTCTCAGAAATCACCTTCTGGGAGACTTCAACAGGGCTTCAACATACAAGTTTTAGGGAAGCATAAATTATCCCATTTATGGGATCACATGATAAATACATGTGATCATTAATCAAATTATTAATTAATTAATGAACTAATTTTATTAGCTAATTAAATGACTCATTACCCCTTTTTTTATCTTTAATCACTTACTGAAGGGTTGTTTGTATTGCCCTTGAGCATTTTAAGGAATATTCTGGTGGCATTCATATACCTGCAGGCTTCAACAACCAGCTACCAAACTTGCTTGGCAACCTTAGGAAAGTACCTTTCCTTGTGGTGTTGGTCTAGATTAGGAATTTTAAGCTCAAATATCCACAGGGGCTTAACAGGTACAGTAAATAAATAGGTGTGACAAAATAGGGAGTGTCAGAATACATGTCAAATTGAAGAACACTCTATTTTAAAAATAATAAGACACATCATTCTTGACTCTAGCCAGTTGTTGCCAGGTTGAAATAAAGAGCCAGTATTGCTGAAACTTGTAAGTTTTCAAGAGAAACCTTCAATTCCAGACCTTCAATTAAATATTTCACAAATCTTATATAGTGACAATTCAGAATTCTCCTTCAAAGGTTGAAGACCGAAGGAAATATGCCTAAGGACCAAGTCTGGGCTAGGAGATTAAAAGGCTCTTGCCTAAAAGTGCTCTGATAGAACAAAAGATGGCTCTGTTGATTGACAGACACTGAGAAGGAAGGGAACATATATTAGCTCGCATGATCCCAGGAGTTACGATGACAAGGAAGTTCTAGGGGTGAGCTGTTCACTTGTCTATCTGCTTTCCTGCAAAATGTCCATTTGTGACCTCAGCAGTGGCACCCCTACTAGGTGTATATCACTGCATCTGAATTAGAGTTAAGATGTTAAGGTCTTAAAGGCAATTGAATCCAGTTCTGTTAATTGACTCAGTATGTTTACTATCAAACAATATTGTCTTATGCTGAAACTAGGGAAGGAGGGTAAAGTGCTTGCAAAGTCACTTTTTTCAGTCAAAGGTCTCATGAATAGCTTAAGTCAATTTTCACAGTCCAATTTCAAAATGGACCCACATAAATAAGGGCTCTGCTCCCACATACGGACATGAGTTGGGACCTACAGGCAAAGAAAATTGATAACTTGTGTCAACTTTAATGTAATTGCCCAGTAATTGCCCAGAGTTTAGTAATTGCTCTCCCTGCAAAGACCCAGTGCTCATGCCCAGTCTAGTAGAGAAGACACTGTGATTTTAGCCTGAGTACATCCTGAATATGATGCCATATCCTTGTCAAAACCTTTGTAGTGTCAAGTCACAGAAACCCAATCAGAGGCAAAGAAAAAGGTATTGATTCACAGAATTCAAGAAAGAATGTCAAAAGAGAGTGGGTAGAGATGCAAATGGGTTTTGGGAAAAATATAATAATGATTTGAATACCTCCAAGGTACTCTCTGACCCTCATTCCATGTCTCTGCACTTGGATTTCCTTCTCTTATGGAGAGTGGCTATCTCCACCTGACAGGAACCATAACCACAGAGAGTTCCCAAAATGCACATTTCAAGATTTCCACCTGGAGGTGACTTTTTTTTTTAGCTTTTTCTCTATTGATTGCACACACATATATATCTGTGTCAATATGTGTACATGTATATATATATGTGTGTGTATATATGTATATATACGTGTGTGTGTATATATGTATATATAGCATCATTGTCTACCCCCGGGTTTTCCCATCACCTTATCATTAGTGAAAGAGCTCAGTCTTTTGTGCCCTCCCCCTCCCCCATTTTCTCTCTCCTTCCTCTCTCTATGTTTCAGTTCTGTATTTTAAGACAGTTTCATATTTTTCTTGTCCATTTGTTTGTTTGTCTGTTTTTCCTAAATCCTTCATGTAACTGAGACCATCCCATATTTCTCTTTTTCTTTCTGGCTTATTTCTGCTAACATGATTTCTTCTAGCTCCATTCATGTTGCTGCAAATGACATAAGGTTGTCTTCTTTGATTGATGCGTAATATTCCGTTGTGTAGATATACCACATCTTTTTCAGCCATTCATCAGTTTGGGGGCATTTGGATTGTTTCCATATCTTGGCAATTGTAAATAGTGCTACAATAAATATGTGCATAGAGGTGTCCTTATGGATTAGTGTTTTTGTATCCAATGGGTAGATTCCCAGTAGTGGGATCACTAGGTTGAATGGTAGTTCTACTTTCAATTGTTTGAGGGTCTTCCACACAGCCTTCCATAGTGAATGGACAAGTTTTGCTCCCACCAGCAATGTAAAGGTATTCCTTTTTCTCCACATCTGTGCCAGCACTTGTTGTTACCCATTTTTATTATGGACCCTTCTTATTGGTGTAAGATGGTATCTCATTGTGGTTTTGATTTGCATTTCCCTGATTATTGGCTATGTGGAGCATTTTTTCATATGCCTGTTGGCCATCTGTATTTCCTCTTTGGAGAAGTGTCTTTTTAGTTCTTCTCCCCATTTTTTAACTGGGACTTTTGCTTTGTTTTTGCAAAATTGTGTAAGTTTGTTGTTGATCTTTGTTATCAAACCCTTACCACTTGTATGGAGGGCAAAAATTTTCTCCCAGTCAGTTGGGTTTCTTTTTGTCTCTTTATTGTCTCTTTTGCTGTACAGAAGCTTTTTGGTTTGATGTAGTCCCAGCTGTTAATGTTTTCTTTCATTTTTTTGCCAGCTGTACATATGTCCAGAAATGGATTTCTGAAGTGTAACTCATGGGGGATTTTGCCCAAGTTTTCTTCTATGTATTTTATGATTTCAGGTCTTACATCCAAGTCTTTTATCCATTTTGAGTTATTTTAATACAAGGTATGAGGGAGTTTTGCATGCCTTGGTTTTTCCAGCACCATTTATTGAAGAGGCTGTCCATGTTCCAATGCTTTTTTCCCCTTTGTCAAAGATTAGTTGCCCAGATATGTGTGGTTTTATTTCTGGGCACTCAATTCTTATTCATTGGTCTGACTGTCTGTTTTTATACCAGTACCATACTGTTTTAATTATTATGGTTTTGTATTATAATTTGAAGTCGGAGAATGTAATATGGAGGTGACTGTCATATGCAGGCACTGAAAACAAGTAAACACACACACACCCACACTTTGGAGAGGGATCATGATTACCCCAGTTTAGACTTTAAAATTGTGCTAACCCCAGCCCAATCAATTTTGGTTGGGTGGAGATGGGGATTATGGACAAACATGATAACTTCCATGAGAACCAGTAGCTGGACTCATGAACAGAGGGTTCTCCAGAGTAAGAATAGCATGGGGCATAGGACTTTCAAAATGGTGAATTACTACCACAAAAACGTAGCAATGTGGCTGATATCATGGGCTTAAACTGAAGAAGAACCTAGAAATGTGTACTAAGCTCATCTAGCAGCTACAGCCCTTCCCCATGGTATTTTTGCCTTGTGATTCTGTAGCTAGGAAAAGGCATTCCCACCTAAATCAGTTATGCTTTCCAAATTCCACTGAACTGAACCAAAGCTACGCTGTAGCAATGAACTGGAAATATGACTTCACTTTGTGGATAAAAGTCTTGTTCCATGATCCACCTGTGAGTGATGTCTTCCCATGACAGGTGGTGACCTGAGAATCCTGTGTCTGTTATCGGAGGACTGCCCCCACCATGCAGTGGCTGATGAGGTTGCGGGGCATCCACAGATCCTGCCGTGGCCTTTACCCTCAATACCTGCAATGCCAGTCTTTATCAGGAGTTGGAGCCCCAAGATGGAATGACCATGATACTCCCAAGGAATTTAACTTTGCAAGTGATATCTTGGACTACTGGGCTCAAATGGAGAAGGTGAGAAGGCATTCTGAATGGGGCTGAGATGGAGATGGGGGTACAGGATAGTGAGAATAGGAGTGAGCCTCCCTGGCCTTATCTTGGCTCTGAGTAGCCTGAGGGGCACAGAACCAAGGACACCTTCTGCGTCAGTTTACCAGAGCCATGGGGGAGTTCATGTCTGAGAGTTCAACTCAACCTTGCCATTTCACCACTTCTCTGAAAGTTGATAGGAGTTTGCTGATAGTGGTTTCATCTGTGAAGCAGAGATAATTGGTGTTAGTCTGAATTCTTACCTTCAACTAACGTGACAGTGTGTCTTAACTGGAATTTGTCTAATCCAACTCGGGCTTGACTTCAGATTACATTCAAGAGTAAAGAAATAAACCACCAGATTGCACACCTGAGTGTCTGACATACAGTTAAGTTTTATCACCCATTCTTCCATTAGGATGGTGAATGCAATTGAAGTCAGTCCCCTCAACAGCTACGTACTTCAGTGTGCGTCTAGGGTATATCCCAAAAATCAGTCCCTATGATCTCAGAAGGTTACTTGTCTCTGCAGAGAAACCTAAATCTTTGATTTTTTTCCCCAGAAACAGACCAAGAGATGGTGACACTAGAAATTTTGGTAGGCATTGGGGTATTCCTGTGACTGTTTCAGTTGGTGATTCATTTAACATTGTCTTTGCACAGAAAAGAACATTCACCTGAGACAGAGTCAATGAGTTATAATTATGTCAATGAGACATAATTATTAAATTCCTATGAATAAGCATTCATGTATTCATATCAAGACATATATATATATATACTATGCATAGTATATATATATATATATATATACTTTTACCTTATATGGCAGTCTTCTTTCTTTTACCTTTCTCTGATTTCCCATAACTCCAAGGGGAAAATGAATGCCCTATATTTGCATTTAATACTTTCATTAGAATGGTATTTTTATTATTTTTATTTTCCAGATGAGAAAAAAGAAGTTCCACGGGTTTAAATATTTTCAAAAATTACATAACATAACAAGCAAAGAAGCCAAGTTTGGCTCCAGACTTTTTGGTTACATAATGCATTAGTCAACCTTGTCACAATCTGATGATGCTAAAATATTTGTCCCCAGACCACAGAATTTGGTCACACCCAAAACCAGAATTCTGTTAAGTTTTGAACCACAAATGGGCTGGAAAAAGAGAAAGTGGAGAGGAAGAAGGCATGTCATGACATTTCCCTAAATTGTCTTCATAAAGTTCTTATCAGTTACATCATGTATTAAGATGGAAATAACTTCCAACCAAATGTCCTCCAAGATAATATTATTCTTTGTTAAGGTTTGTGACATCATTTTAGTGATTGTCGGTTCTCCATTTTGCCACATTTCTTCTTCGACTGGTGTCTCCATCCCACCAAGTTTTGTCCTCACAACTCTTCTGATCTGTGTGCTTCTACTCTTATTATTGCCTTGATCATGACTGCTGTCTTTTTAGGTTTCTGACACTTAACCTCAGAAAAAATTATTGCAATAAATTAAATTAGGAATGTGTTTTACAAGGGTGATGAATCTTGAAATTGCTTCTATGAAAAACTCTCCAGCAGGCAGCCACTTCAGTTCACTCTGACTGTTCCTCCTCTTTCAACTTAACCAGTATCACTTAGAAATGGATCCACATTTAAATCAACATGCAACCTGAATCATCAGAGTGACAGAATTTATTCTGATTTGCATTTAAACACATATGTGTGAAATGTAAAACTTTTGTATGAAATCTTCTGCCCTTTTTCACTTGGCCAAGATTCATTTTAAAACAAAAGAAGTGCTCTGTAAGTCTTTGAGCTGTGCTTATCGTGTGCATATGACTTAGCAGTGTATCTGCCAAAAAAAAAAAAAGTGCCCTTTTCTTTTGAAACAAGAGTACATGGTGTGTAATCTTGACCAGGAGGGCAAGAGAGGTCCAGCCCCAGCCATGTGGTGGGTGAATAACGAAGGAGATGAAGTGAAATGGAGTTTCAGGGAGATGGCGGACTTAAGTCGCCGTGCAGCAAACGTCTTGACACAGAACTGTGGCCTGAAACAAGGAGACCGCCTGTCTTTGATCCTGCCTCGAGTACCTGAGTGGTGGTTGGTGGCAATAGGCTGCATCCGAACAGGTCAGTGACTCATGTAGATCCCTTAGAGTTGGCCTAGAGTCAGTTGGTTCTGAAGTATTGGGTGTTTTTTTTTTTCCCTATCTTTTCTTCCATGCAACCTTTCTCTTTAATATACATGGAGCTATTTTTCATTGAGTGCTTGATAGGAACCTACAGATAAATAAGTTCCTGATAGGTAGGTTCCAGATAGGTAGATCTGAACCTACGTTCAGATCCTTAAGAATGTTGCAAAGTAAATATTATCATATTTATTTATTTAGATAACATTGATTTACAATACTGTATATGATTTAAGGAAATAGATTCATACCTCTTCAGATGTTTATCACCACATCACACCCATAATCTTGACCTGGTCTCTTACCATTAAACCACCAGACTTCCTCCTCTCTTTGTCCCAACCTCTACCTCCACGCCTCTATAGTAGCCTCAATTCTGCAGTCATGTATATAGGCTTTGTTTTGATTTAGTTTTGTTAGGTTTTTTATTTTATTTCTCTACAAGGCACATATGTTTGACTTGTCTGGTATTTATCTTTTTCCTTCTAACTTCACTTAGAATAATCTTCTCTAGTTCCAACCATGTTGTTCCAAGTGGTAAGAATTCATCTCTCTACGATTGAGTAGCATTCCACTGTGTGTGCATGTGTATCTCACATACTCTTTTTTTTTTGAAGTTCATGTATTTTTATTGTATTATTATTTATTTTATTTTGCATAGTTATCTTCCCTAGGGTTCTCTCACTCCTTATCACCTGTGAACCATGTGCTCCTTCCACCTCCAATTTCCCCCTCCCCTTCTCATGCTCAATGCTTCAATTCTGCTGAAAGTTAGTATTAAATTTTTCTTGTCCATTTGTTTGTTTTCCTTTATCCCTCATGCAGTGAGACCATCCAGTATTTCTTTTTCTTTCTAGCTTATTTCTGCTAGTATGATTCCTTCTAGCTTCATCCATGTTGCCACAAATAACCTAGGTTTGTCTTTTTTGATTAATGTATAATATTTTTTGTTGGGCACTTAGACTGTTTGCATAGCTTGGGTACTGTAAATAGTGCTGCAATTAACAGAGGGGTGTATTACAATTTTGTCTTGGTTTCCTGGTTCTGTTTATTTCCTTATTTAATGTTTTGTAGATTTTATTTTCTTTGATACTGGTAATGGAGTACTCTTTTAAACATTTATTGTAGGTGAAAGTCTAGTGTCTAGATATTCCTTCAACTTTTATTTGTCTGAGAAGGTCTCCATTTTTCCCTTTTATTTGAAAGAGATTCTTGCAGTCTTGGATGACAATTTTTATTTTGAGTACATCATGTCTTCTCTATTTGCCTTTATGTTTCTGCTGAGAAGTATCATGTAAACCTGATGGGAGTAATTTATATGTTAGTTGCCTCTGCTCCCACCTTGCTAGTTTCACTACTATGAGTTTTGATATAGATTTCATTGCACTTGTTTATTCAGCTTCTTAAAGAGGTATATTTAACTCCTTTCTTAGGTGTGGGGAGTTTTCTTCTTTTATTTCCTTGAATAAACTCTTTATTTCCCTCTTTCTCTCTTCCCTTTCTGGAAAACGCATTATTCTTATGTTGGTTTTCTTTGTGGTGTCAAATATTTCTAAAATTGTCTCTTCTTTTTTTCTAAATGACATCTTTTTTCTTCCTCCACCTAGATTGCTAGTATATTATTATTTTTGAGATCGCTGATTTGATCCTCCATTTGCTCTTTTCTACTTTCATAGATTTGTCTAGAGTTCTTCATTTCATATATTGAACTTTTCAGCACCTACATTTTTATTACTTTCTTATTAAAACTTTGATTTCTGTCTTCTGTTCATTGAGTTTATTTTGGAGCTCATTAATTTGTTTTTGTGAGTTTTGTTGTATGTCTTTGATTACTTTCTTCTTGTATTTCTTTGAATTGTTTTCCTGAGTTCTCTTGCATTAGTTTGGCTTGCTTTTCTGAGTTTTCTCCCCTTTCTTTGCATGTCTTCGTTATAACAAGGTATTATATTATAAACTCCATCTGGTAGGAAGACAGTGTCTTCTATCTTTCTGCTTGGATTCTGGAGAGTTGTTCTCACCTTTTGATGTCACACTCTGAAGAGTTGATATTTTCACGTGTTATGTTGTTTTGTCTGCCCCTTTAGCTACTTGAATTCTACCTATGTTGTCATTGTTTTTAATATTATCAGTGTTGGGGTTTATTTATTTCATAAATTAATTAAATAATAGTTTCTATACGTACTAAGATCTGTTTTGTAGTTTTGAGTCAATAGGGTGGGGAGAAACTTGGAAACATCCAGATGTTGATGTAGATGAGTTGGGGTGGATTAGGCTTATGTTTGTGGCACTTCCTATATCTGTCATCTCTGTGGTGGCATGAGAGACTCTCCAGTCCCTGTGCTCTGCATGCTTCACAAAGTAAGCATCAGTTCCACAGAGCAGGAAGTAGGAGCGTACATTAGAAAGCCTGCTCTGTTATTATCTTTATTTCGGCTCCAGCCTATATGGAGCACCCCAGCTCTTCCACAGGTTTTGTCCTCTTTCAGAGGAGTATGACTCCATACAACCTCCACTCCTTCCTTTCCAGGAACTCTAACTGAATTGACATTCTTGGAGCCAATGTCCCCTACTTCAGACCACAACCCACAGCTTTCTTTTTCCATCTACCTCTTTTCAGTGTAGTATGAAGTCTCTACTGTCCAAGAAATCACTAGTCCCACTCCTATCTGTGAAGCCCTCAACTCAAAGAGCATCCCTCTGACTCACTGCTCCAAGAGCCATAGTCAGTGGTGACCATGCCCTGCCATTGTCTAGAGACTGTCACCTCTGCACCCGTTGGCAGGGCCAGCACCAATTGTTGCCAGGGCCTAGCAAGTCTAACCTGCTCCTAGGACTTGCACTGGGGCTTTCTAGGATCTGTGGGTGCCTATAACAGCAGGTAGCTTTCTAGTTCCACCCCAGGGCTGAGGCCTGCAGTCAGTGGGGTTGCTTCTAGGACCTGGCTTGGAGTTTGCTCAGATATTCTTTTACTACTTCATCATATTCACCCTCTCTCACACACTCATGCACTCTTTTACTTATTTATTTGCTTGTTTATCTACTCATTTAGTTTATTATATATTTTGTTATTTACATATATGAATATATGTATATATATAGATTATTACATCATTGCATTCCCTGGGGTTCTCCCTCCACCTTATCACCCATGAACCTTCACCTTGGTCTTCTTGTGCTCCCCCCTTCCCTGATTTCTCCCATTCCCTCCACCTCCTCCTTAGCTGCTTTCTCCAGTTCTGTTGTTAGCTTATTTTGACTTTTTGTTGGCCTTTTGTTTGTTATTCCTATATATACTCTTTAACATGGTATCTTAATTTCTCTTCATTCACACACACATTCTCTTGCACAGTTTCAGACATTCTTCACTTTTTTTAAAGATCCATTAGTTTGTTAATATTTCACCATGTTTGAACCTTCTCACCTATTGAGTGATCTAGAAGTTTGTTGAAGACATTGTGACACCCATAAATACAAAATAAATGCCCCTAAACACTGGAGCATACATCTACTAAGATCCAGAACATTGCCTTCATATCACCACAGTAGGGTAATCACACAAGAAGTTTAACATTGATACAATATAGTTAACTAATACGCAGTCAGAGTCAAAAATTTTTAGTTGCCCCAATAATATTCTGTATAGACAGTTCTTTTTTCTTAAATCCAAATTCAACCCAGCACCATATATTGTATTTAGTTGCCAATATTCCTCAGTTCTTTGCATCTAGGATGATCCCCTAGCAGTTTCAACATAAAGATGACATCTTTGAAGAGTTTAGTAAATGCTATTTATTTTGTAGACATTGCCTTTCTCATCATCAAGGTAGTTTGTTCCAACATGAATTGTATTGTTTTATCACTTTAGTGGTTATATTCACCTTTGTAAAGCTAACTTTTCCTTAGCAATTATTAAGCAATCTGTGCTGTCCTACTTAAAAGACTGTATGAAAATCCTTCTTCCCCAACAGTCTTTTAATCAATGGTTTGATTATCTATTGATGATTCATGACTGAATGGCATGGTTTTAAGATGGTTGTATATGACCACTTTCTATTTTTATCATCCACTTTACATTTATTATTTAACATTCTTCTGTAGAGAGTTCCCTTCCTTTTTGTAATTACCTAGCTGTCTATCTATATAACTTAGAGCAGAATAGTACTCATGGATTTATCACTCTAGTCTTTCCATTTTGTATGTTCATACAGCACTTGTTAAGCTCTTGTTCATATATTTATATATACAACAGTTGTCATACAACATTTGTTATGCTCTTATTCATATATTTACACAATGAAATAGTTGATTAATATACCAAGATTAAATGAACTCAAGAATTAAAATAAATGACAGAATAGTAGCTGGGCATGGTGACTCATGCCTGTAAGCTTCAGTCTATGAAGCAACTGAGGCTAGGGATCACGGTTCGAGTCCCACTCAGGACAACATAGTGAGACCTAGTTCCAAAAAAATAGCTCCGCGTGGTGGTGCACACCTGTAATCCCAGCTACCTGGGAAGCTGAGGCTGGGGATTGCTTGAGTCTGCCTTACCACAGGCAATCGGAGCCTGTGGTTCCACAGGCAAAAATAGTGAGACCTAGTCTCAAAAAAAAAAAAAAAAGAGTAAGTATAAATAAACCATATCATCTGTAGAACTAAGAGGTAACCAATGAGAAATCTAAGACATAAGCTGAACCCCCTAGGGTAAGCAGAATTAAATATATGGGAAGCAACGAAAAGGAATTGTAAGACTGTGCTTAACACATGCAAAGGCTGAGCGTCAGAAGCCTACATGAAGAATGGGTAATTTGAAGTAGGAGAAAAGTTGTGGGAAAGAAAGGTAGAGGGGGGACAGTCCTTTCACTGTTAAGATGGGGGGTGCAGTGTTTTCTTGGAAAGAGAACACAAGCATTAGTGAAGAGAAGATATGTGGAGGGAAAAGCTAGGGCTTTGTGGAACTTAAGCAAATAATAATATGGAGGCCAGCTAATAGGAAAGCTCAGGACAGAGCACTTGGTGGAGAGGTTAGAAGACAAGGGGGCATAGAGAAGCTCAGATTAAATGCCTGGTGTTGGAAGATGGGATAGGAGAGTTTGTCGGACAGCATAATTAAATGTGGGGGTGAGGGGTAAGGGAAAGAGAAAGAGTCAAGATGACAGCAAATTGACTGTCCAAGGGAGATGTGAAGGGAGAAGGGGAGGAAGAGGGACAGGGAGGCAGCCAGTTCTGATGTCAGACATACTGTCTGTCCTGCTGGCATCTCTCTTTCCAGGTCCTGTGTCAGTTGTGTAAAGGAAGACCCACCTGCCTACTGGCTAGGTTCACGTAGGGTAGAAAAGTTTCAGGCAGCGATTTCACAACTTAACATGTATAAGGATCACTTGGGGATCTTGTGAAAATGCAGATTCCAATTCAGTAAGTTTGCAGTGGGGCATGATTCTGTGTCCTAGGTGGAGTTGGTGCCGCTCTTCTATGTACCATATTTGCAAGAGGCTGGAGGGTTTCTAGGTCGATAAGTCAGGCCTGAAATTCTTATTTGCAAAATACAAAGCAAAACTAACAGTTCTTTTTCCTGCCCAGGGATTGTCTTCATGCCTGGAACCACCCAGTTGAAGGCCAAAGACATTCTCTACCGACTCCAAGTGTCTGAAGCCCAGGCCATTGTGACCACCGATGCCCTTGCCCCTGAGGTAGACTCTGTGGCCCCACAGTGCCCCAATCTGAAAACCAAGGTCCTGGTGTCCAACGAGAGACGTGAAGGGTGGCTGGACTTCCATTCAATGATGAAGTAAGTTTCTAGTTTGATGAATGTGAGAAATGTAGGGAGAAAGTTATCCATTCCCAACTGTTCAGAGATAAGCAGCTGCTGGGAGGAAATTCACCATGGCTGGCACCAAAAGCCTTCTCTTCCCAGCTCTGTCACTGACTTGCTGTGTGACCCTTGGTTATTTCCTTACCCTCTCCTGGTTGTGACAGCTTTATATGTCCAATAAGAAAATGGAATTTCCTCCCTTGCTAAAGTAGAATCACCCCTGGACTGTACAAAGGAGATGTAGAAAATCAGAGGGTTCTTGTGTTGCATCTTCCTGTGGGTGGGAGATCCAAAATACTCTTTTTATATAAAAACAAATAAATGAAGAAGTTGAGTGAAAGATCAGAGTGAGTTTTTAAGGTGGAACTTGATTCTGTGACACAGGTAGCTTTGGGAGCAAATGCTTCCTGTGTTCCAGGTGCTGGGTACCTTGAGGAATACTTTGCATGAAATGTTGGGGTGTGGTGGACCTAGGACAGACCTTTTCCATCTACAGAGCTCTGATGAGCAAAACCTTAGGGCATGTTTCATATTACATGCACCAGCTGTCTTGGGTATATGTTCTTGAAATTGCACCTCAGTTTTGAAAATTCTTTTCCTTTGATCCCATTAAGTCAACTCACATCTTATGCTGGAGTCTCCAGTCAGAAAATTAAATGGAAATAATTGAAATAAAGAATGTGGTTCAAAATTCTCTGAATTACCCAGAGTTGGTGTAGTCTCAGCAACATTCTCAGTTGTTTCTTCCAGAAGCAGGATTATTCTGTTTCTTTGACTGAACACCAAAAAAATTGCATTTATAATCACAGTCTAACTCTGAGTCTAAGAAAAGTTCCCTAGAATCAAGGCAGACTGAGGGAGCTACAGACTTTAGCTGACATCTCACACTCACACCAGGCAGATGAATATATATATATATATATATATATATATATATATATATATATTTAATTCACTCTTACTCTCCTTTGTTTTGTCTTTCCCACCCCTCATCACCAAAGTTATAGAGTTAAATTGCTGTAAATTTCACATGTATAAAAGAAAACAAGCTCATCTGTGTTATTAAAAGCACAGTCTACATAAGATGTCTGGGTTTTAATCCCAGCTCTATCATTTACTGGCTGGATATCTTCAAGCAAGTCACTTAACTTCTCTGACCCTCTGTTTCTTGATTTGCCAAATAGACATGATAGTAAGTTTTGACCTCTTAGGGTTGCTCTGAAGATTGAATACATTTTTATCTGTAAATCTTACAGAGCAGTGCCTGAAACTTGCAAAGTGCTCTCACTGTGGTTTAAATTTAAAACCATTCCTTTGTATTTCCCCCATTTTTTTACTGATTGCAATTTCAGCCTCTCCTAAAAGTGCCATCTTAAGCCAATCAATTTGGAGTTTCCTTGTCAACATTAGTGAGGTCATTTATCTAATTAGACCCTCTGTCTTCCCCTGACTTTATTAGAAATAATCTTCTTTTTCACTAGTAACCTTTTCTACCCTCTTTCTAACCGTAAGTACACTCCATTTCATTCAAGTCTTTGCCTAGGCTTTCTATGTGCTAGATGACATGTGGTGGGCTGCCTGATTGATGAGTTGATTAAGAAAACAAGTTAGATCTCTAAATTTAAAAAAGTTCAGTTCCCTTATCCATATTTCTAATAAACTCTAACTCTGAGGATATTCTCTCCTCTGCTGTTGCAAACCCCCAGTTATTTGACCCCTAGAGAAGAGTTCATGTTGTTGCTTGTTTGCTTTGCTTTGCTTCCCAAAGGCTGGGCAATCAAAAGCATAACTTCTCTCCTTTTGTGCCAAACCTCTTTCCAGAGCAGCATCCCCTGACCACACCTGTATTAAGTCAAAGACCTTGGACCCTATGGTCATCTTCTTCACCAGCGGGACCACAGGCTTCCCCAAGATGGCGAAACACAACCATGGACTTGCCTTACGAAGCTCCTTCCCCTCTTGGTAGGAAAGAAGAGTCTGAGTTAGATGCTGGGTCACTATCTTGAAAAAATGTGTGTGTGTGTGTGTGTGTGTGTGTGTGTGTGTGTGTGTGTGAAATCTGAATAGAATTGACTCCATCCTGTTTCTCCCTTTGGCTCTCTCATTCATACTGCTAAGAGTCTAAGAGGTAAAGGCTGAGACCACTAAATTTTGCTGGCAGAATTCTCTGAATGAATGATTAAGTAGGCCCTTTTGGGTGAAAGGAAATGTGGATGGACTCAGCAAGCATCTGCAAATCACACTAAGTCATGGTGCTGCTGTCTGCAATTCCTGGTTTTGGTGAGAGAAAGACAAAACATTCTAGACCTTTTCTTCTGCATTATAAGGAAATTAGATGTGGCTGTCAGAGCTTTCAGAGAAAGTGATACCTGAAACCAAGTTACACAAGCCACAACCCCAATCTAGCACAAACAATCCTAGAGGCCAAAACCTCTGGTTAATCATTTAATCAAGTTTAAATTAAACCTTCTTCGCACTCCTCCTCCCCCAACTAGTACATTTACACCAGACCAATTTCCACATATTTTGCAATTTGTTAACCAGACTAGGTTTCAGAAAAACCTCTTTTTTATGGGCAGTGGGTATTTGCACTGATGACCACAAACGAGTAGCCTAGTCCTCTATGACGGGGATGAGCAGTAGGGAAGGGCAGTGGAAATAACACAAAGGAACAAAGATAGGGCAAGTAGCATCCAGAGAATGAGACTTGAGAATAGCTGGTACCTAGTAAGAGACAGAGACCAGGAGATGGGAAAGTAGGAAGAACATGTGGATCTTGTGGTCATAGGTGTAGAATTTGGAGCTTGTTAGGAAAACACTAAGGAGATTTTGAAAGGTTTCCAGCATGAGAGAGAATTGATTATATTCGTATTTTGGGAAATAGCAGAGGAGGTGGTATGTGTGCAGGGAATGGCACTAGAAAGACCAGTTAGGGGATGTGAGGTGTTAGAATAATTTGGTACAAGATGGCAATTGCTTAAACTGGGTGCCAGACACAAGAAGGATATTCACACATTCAAGATTTCAAAAGAGGGACAGGACCTGTTTGTTAGATGTGGGAGCGGAAAGTTGATGACCAGGTTTGGGGTTTAGACAATTTCACACACAGTACTGACATTCACCAGAATAGAGAACACTGGAGGAGAGTTAGTCTATGGGGGGAAGGGGAGACTGGAATCTGCTAGGTTTGAGGTATCCCAGAGACATGCCAGAAGAAATAACCAGCAGTTACTGGGGTCCAATTACTAGCTAGAGGGATGACCCTCATAATGATTTCTTGTGGATGTGCCACAATCTGGAGATAAGGGTGTGTCATCAAAATCCCCCCCACCAAAATAGCCTCCACAAAGCCTTAGCCTACTAATGGGAGAACTGTGGTTTCTCAGAGACTTATCCACATAGCAGTCCCTCAGAAACAGAAAGAGTACGGTAGAGAAATAAGCAATTTCTACCCACTTCATTTTCCCTTGGGCTACAATTATGTCTAGTCTTTTGCCTCCATGAGATATTAATCTGTGTTCTCTCTCTGTCTCTGTCTTTCTTTGTCTCCTTACGTTTTAAATGACAGAAAACCCAATCAAAAACTCTTTAAGCCAATAAGGGAATTTCTTGGATCATGACACAGAGCACTCCAGGATTTGGTTGAAGACATGACTGAATAGTCCCCACATTAAACTATTATCGCTCCATCTTTTAGCCCAACCTAACAGTAGGTTGCTCTCAGAAAGCTTTATCCATTTTATGCAAAAATAACTGCTGGCAGGAGTTGTATCAGTAACAGATTAAAATCCAAGGAGAGAATAACAGAGGTTGACTCAGTATTCCCCATCAAAAGCTTCATCACATTTGAACCAGTTGAGATCACACATGATCAGGCGCTATGGTTTGACATTCTTTGGGGACCTGGGTGAGAGCGGATCTGGGGCCCCACACAAATCATACAAAAGGTGCCCAAGACCCAAGTCCCCCACATGTGACCACCTCTGTCCTCCCCTGAGCCACAGCTGAGACTGTCGTATTTTGGAGTTAGCAGGGAATTACTGCAGCTGAAGACGTCTGATGTCTTTTGGTGTCTGTCAGACCCAGGCTGGATTCTGGCTGTTCTGGGGGCCCTCATTGAACCATGGACAGCAGGGTCTACACTCTTCATTCACCATCTGTCCCAATTTGAACCCAAAGTCATTGTAGAGGTAAGAATTCGGTGCCTCCCACTATCCACAAATTCTCAGAAGAAACAAGTTTCAAACCTAACCATCAGGCTCTATGGAAAGATTTTGCTTCACAGAGGAGCCTGCTACCATCATCTAACACCAATTCTGCATTTCTCAAGGTCTAAAGCAGTGTCATTGTGTTAGACGCATGTCAGGATGCAACCTTGATGAAAAGGCATAGCCTCCCAAGGCCTCCCCCAAACCCAAGGGGTTGAACTGTGAACCTAAGTTCAACTGTGTGGGTCTGAGACCCAAAACACATATTTTGAGAAATTATAGCAAACCTGTGTCCTGGATGTTGGCTCCCAGCTCTGCCAGTGTCAGAGTATGATACATTTAATTTCTTACTCCGCTTTGGACATTCATTAGTGGTTTACTTTATCACCCTGAGCCTCAGTCTCCTTATCTGTGAAGCGGGCATTTCCATAGTTACTATCTCTTAAAAGTGCTGGGAATATTAATGAGGTGACACAAATTGACATAGAGATCACTGTCTCCAAGCGCTGTCATAATGGTTACATCACGAAGACAACGGAAATCACCTGTGTGGGTTTCTTAGCCGCACATCCCTTCACCTGAAATTCCTCTTTGCCGCCCCACTTGCTCTTGTTCTCAGAATCCACCTCTCCAAATCTGAACCCCTCCTTCACAATCCCCACAGGCCCTGTTCCTTTCCTTCCCCTTCTCTTTCCTTCCCCATTCCTCCCCATTAATCTTTAATTTGTTAAAACATTGCTATGTATCTTCAGACTCTTTTCATTGACTTTGCTCCCTCAGCCCATAAACATAGGCAAAGTTACCCATATTTGAAAAACCTCCCTTTATCCTGGTGCACATTGGACCAGCCCTAGCTTTCTTCCCTTAACATTAAACTTCTCCATTGAACTTTCTCCCCCTCCCACCTCCTCCCACCCCCGTGACCACTTTACCAGGTGACTTCACCAGCTGCCCAGAGTCATCACTTATCTTCGACCTCCTTCACTTGCACGCCCCAGCCAGTGGATCTCAAAGAAAGACCTCAGGTCTAATCCTCTCTCTCTCTGGGGTAATTCCCTCCAGCACTTGGTCAATATCTGCCTCAAGCACCAAGGTCCCTCCAGCACCTTGATCAATATCTGCCTCATCACCATGACTCCCCCACTCCATCAGTTATCTCTTGCTCAGAGCAAAACCCCCACCTGCTACCCTGAATCCACCTTCCATCCCCTGGTACCTCAAATATCTTCGTGTGTTTTAAGCTTGAATTATTTTAAAGTCTGCTGCAAATCCCCTGACGCTGGTCTCCAAAACTTCCATGGCATTTTCAAACTTAATTGTTGTTATTTATTTTCTACTTATGACAGTTGTGAATTTCAATAATGAAATATTTCTTGATTCAACCTTTCTTAATGAAGATGGTAACTATTGACATTCCAAAGTGCTATTCCAACTCAAAAAGCAAAGCGCTCCTTCCAGTTCCTCTCTGCCCACCCTGCTCAGCTGAGCCCTCTTGCCCATCTGTTTCGAGTACCTCCTGCTCCCTGCTCCTCACTCCTAAGGAAATCATGGAGCTCCGAGATGGGTGACGATAACACTTTGGATGGCTAGGCGTAGAACCACATTCGGTGAGGACTTGGTCACGAGGGTGTGCATGAGATGTGCCCTCTTCTGTCTCTGGTCCCTAAGTGCTGAGCCCTGCTCCCTTGGGCATCAGAAGCCCACTTCAAAGTGGCTTAATAGAAAGAGGAACAGTGTGTGTGGGAAGGAGGACAGGGGCCTTACTGTGACCATCGAAGAGGAGAGGCTGCTCATAACAAGAGTCTAGAGCAGGAACCAGGACACCAAGGATAGGCAGCTTCCTCTCTGCTTTTCTGTTTCTTCTTCTTTCTCTGTGCAGAAGCACCTGCTTGTGCTTCTTCACGAGCTCAGAGGTAAGCATGGTGACCACAGTGTTTCCAGGCTGGCAGTGCCCTTTTCCGGATGACCAGCAGACTGGACACTCAGTGACCCGAGTCACAAGTTCAGTGTGCTACCGGGGACAAGATGACAGGCACAAACCTGGAGTGGGGTAGGGTCAGAGATTAGGTGGGGGGGAGTGGCCTGGGGGTGAGGGCAGATTCAAATATTGTAAAGAGAACATGAATGTGAACTATAGCAGAGGGAGAATAAATGTAGAAAGAGAGGGACTGAGAGTAGAGCTGGCTTTCTTCTAAGTGTCTACATTGTGGTTCCACATGGAAAATAGAGATGTTCCCATTTTACAGATGAGGAAACAGAGGTGCAGAGAAATTTTGTAGTAAGATTTGAGTTCAGGCCAGGCAGATACCAAAACCCACATTCTCTTCCTTGCCATGTCCCTTGGGCTCCTGGCTACCTCCTCTACCCTGATCTGGAACTCAGATTCCTACTTCTAGCTAAATAATGGTAAATCAGATCCTAAATCATCTGGCTTCACCCAACCCCAGTTTTCCTACAGGTGCTTCTAACTCCTCTGTGTGACTAAATAACTCATTTTTTTGTTTCTTATTTCATACTGTGTTCCTGCGACTCCTGAGACTTGGCTCCTGCTGTTCCTTCGAGAATCTTGCCCGCAGCTCTGCCTGTAGACACTATTTTTATTTGTTGAATGTCTTCATTGTCTCTTGTGACAAAGGATCCTGGGCCATATGTTTACAAGGAATTCCCCTCTATGTTGTTCCAAAACAATCTTCAAATCTCTCTTCTGGCATTTACCCAATGAATGTCTGCCATATCCTTTGAGTCCTGTTCATTGCTGTAGTTAGTACTTATTCTGCCCTACAGTTGGGACTTTAGCTTGTGCTTCTGACCTTTCCCCATAGTACCTGACCAATACCACAAATACATAACTCATGCCCAATATATGTATATTGACTACGTAAGTCAATAGGTTCCTGGAGAGCAGATCAGAATGAAAATGAAAGTGGTCAGTAATTATCGTTTTGACTTAAAAATAAATCTTCTCACTATCTAGACATTCTTCAAATATCCCATCACCCAGTGCCTCGCTGCCCCAGGGGTATATCGGATGGTTCTGCAACAGAAGTTTCCCAGGTAGAGTATAAATAGCTGTGACTCGTAACAACAATCTCAGAGGAAGAGTTAAGGAAATCGTCTGTATCATGATTCAATTGTTCTTAATTTTTTGAGAGCTTTTGAGGGTTTTTGAGATGCGTGTTCATGTGCTCATGTGAAGTGTTAATGGAGAGAATTATCATCCAGTCTAATGATTTCAATTAGCAGGACTCAGATACCAGTCAAAAGACTCTGAATCTTGTGGTGGGCTTATTCTTTTTAAACATTTTTATTGTGAAATAATAAACATACAGAAAAGTCAGTGACCTAAATTTGCAGATGAATGAATTGTTGAAAACAAAACACCCGTAAAACCATTCACCTGTATCACAAAAATGGAATGTAGCCAGTATCCCAGAGATCTCTCAGTCTTCCTCACCTCCTAAAGGAGCCCATGGTCTTAAATTTGATTTTTACTTCCTTACTTTCCCTGGGAGTTCTCCTCTGAAGGAAATATTCCTGAACAGATGTTTCTATTTTATCTGTGTTTGAACTAGATGTATATAGTTACACATTATTCTGCAACATATGACTTCTTCAACATTATGTTTCTAAGATGTGCTCATGATGTTAAATATTGCTGTGGTTCCATTTTCATTGCTGTATAATATTCCACTTTGTGACTATATATCCATATTTTTATCAGTTCTACTATTCATGGGCAGTTGGGTAGATTTGATTTTGGGGCTACTGATTAATACTGCCTTGACTTCTTGCATTTGTGCCCTAGTGTCTATCAGCATGTGTGTTTATAGTTTTTCTAGGAGAGGAATTGCTAGGTCACATAAACATTGCACCCTATTACTCTGGTTTCCAAAGTATTGAACCACTTTGTACTCCCACTAACAGAGTAAGAGCATTTCCATTGTTCCACTTCCTTGGTAATATTTATCAGTTCCATTTCTGTCAATCAAATAGATACGTACTATTCCTATGGCTTGATTTTTGCATTCCCTCCATATTTGTAGATCCATTTTTCCAAATTTGAATCTGTTCCTTGAAACTTGTGGGCATGTATGTATCATTTAGAGATTGTAAATTTGAAAGAATTACTTCAAAAATCAAAGCTAACACATTTTAGAGCTAAGATATGAAGGAATTCAGTGACTGTCCTTATGGAGATAACTGAAATAGAACATGACTATACATGAGACCACAATCTGGTAGATTGTTTCCTTCCATATTTCAAAGCATAATATTCTTCGATGATAATTTTATCCAACAACAGTAAAATTCAATTGGAGCATAATTAATAACTTCATGGGAAACTCTAACCATTTGATGTACTTTAGCTAAAGCTCCAGAAGAAGAAGGAAGACTTCCCCCATGAATGCCACCACTCTCATCTGCATGTGCCAGGAGAGGGTGAAACTGTGAACCCAGCCCAGGCCAGCTCTTACTCACACCCATCACTTCTCCCGATTTCCTTCTTATTTTAGTATTCCTTCATTATTTTATTCATAAAATAATCCATCATTATTTCATGACTGCTTTTGTATTGTTGATAAAAAATTGCAGGGGGAAATTGGAGATAACTTCTATAACATGATGAAACCCCCTAGCTGCTAGAAATGTTCACATCAGATTTTTCTGTTTGCTCCTGAACCCCTTCACTTTCCCTCTCCTTTCTCAGACTCAGTCCAACATTCCCTGATGCCTGAGCAATTCATTTCCAAACTTGAACTTCTATTCTCCACTTGGAAAGATAAAAGCCTTCAGCTCTTCACAGAACCCCCCCTCTTCACAGAAGGCAGTTCTGTTCAGTCACCCGCCTCATGTGCCCTGGTGTTAGCCCTCACCCCTTTATGACTTAGAAGAACATCCTCTTAGCCACATAGAACAATTCCTTAAGATGAGTGCCAATAAACACATGTTCACCCATTTGCTCCCCCTTGGATCTTAACATCCAAGTCTTCCGTGAACCCATTCATCTTACCATGGCCACCCACTTCTGATCAGGAGATTGAACAGGGCGTAACAGGAAGTGAATGACCTTCACTCAGCCTTGAGCATCAGTAAAATATGCAGATGGCCAGTAAGAAAGTGAAGTGGCATAAATGGTTCTGGTGACACACCGGGGGGTCTGGTGGGGGCAGAGCACCCAAACCCTCCGGTCTGAGGCTATGTTGGCCACATGTGTCCCCCTCAGTCTCAGGTTTCCCACCCTGGAGCACTGCTGTACCGGTGGGGAGGCTCTGCTGCCCGAGGAGCAAGAGCAGTGGAGAAAACAGACAGGGATCCTGATCCACCAGGCCTACGGACAGTCAGAAACGGTAGGTGGGTGGTCCCTTCTGGACCAGTGGGGACGTGCTTGGCCACCAAGCCCAGCAGAGCCACTGTGCCAGGTCACGAGGGTGCACGAGGCCCCACTGTGTGCGTTGCGTTGCTGGAGCCACTGGGAGCCTCCAGAATTCTAAGCCTATTACAGCCCACATCATTTTGCAGAATGAAAATCCAGGGCTTGTTGACCCCTCAAGACAGCACCGTGCAGAAGACTTTGGGGCAAACCCTTCAAAGGGGATTGAGGTGCTGGTGATGCTCTGACTATCAGGGCAGCAGGAATAGGAGACACTGGTGCTCCATACCTGGAACCACTGAGCCACCCCCTCCAAGGGCGGTGACCCCCATGGACTGTGGGACACCACTAAGAGAAAAGAGGGAGCAGAGACATTCTATGTACAGCAAATACACGCACACACACACACACACACACACACACACACACACACTGCAGAGTGTGACCCCAAGGAGCATTGCCCCCAGCAGCCCTAGGTAAACATTTATGAAATGGACTCATGACCTCCCCCTGGCAAAGGAGCACATGCCTGGCACACAGTGGGCACCCTGAACCCCAAGTTACAGGCCCACAGTCCCAGGCTCCCTTACGAAGCCCTATAGCCCCAGACCTAGCATATGTCCACTGCAGAGAAAGGGTGGGCGGAGGCCCAGAGCCTGGTCCTGGGTCTTAGGCCACCACACGACACCACCTCAAAGACCTCAGGCAGCTGCCACGTGATTCAGGGCATTTCTGGGCCATGTGATTCTGGGCCACATGAGCAACCGCAACCCTCTTTCTTCTGCGAACAGGGCATCAGCTGTGGTGTTGCCCGGGGAATGAAGTCCAAGCCAGGCTCCATGGGGAAGGCTATGAAGCCGTACGACGTCCAGGTCTGGTCCCCAGGACGCTGGCAGAGGCCAGTTAGGACACAGCTGGCTCAGACTGTCACACTCTGCAGGCACCCTGCCCCAAGTCCTTCCTCTCCTCCTCCTGCCTCACCTCTGACTTCCTGGGGGGGGGGCTCTGTTGAGTGATGAGGTGTGGTGGGCAGTGAGGCAGCTCAGAGAGAGAGACTGCCAGGAGACACAGAGGCTGGAGGGAATGCCTCGAGGTGACGTCGGTGTCTGTCCCCACCAGCTTTCAGTGTTGCTGATTTGTTTGCGATGAATGTCTGTCCACCCATGAAACAGTGCCTTGTCTGGGGTTTCAGCGCTGCAGCTTCAAAGACTTGAGAATCTGATTCCATTTTTCCACCATGACTCCCACCCCTACGGCCCCTATTCTAATAATCCTGGGGTAGGCAGGACAGCTGGGGTCACACACCGCTGGGTGGGAGTCACAAGCCTCTTGTTCCAGATCATCGACAGCAA
This sequence comes from Uropsilus gracilis, assembly GCA_004024945.1. NCBI lineage: Eukaryota > Metazoa > Chordata > Mammalia > Eulipotyphla > Talpidae > Uropsilus > Uropsilus gracilis. The sequence continues at coordinate 48,577 of PVHY01003609.1, read as the reverse complement.
GGGCAACGTCCTGCCACCCAACACTGAAGGGAACATTGGCATCAGAATCAAGCCCGTCAAACCCTTTGGCATCTTCATGTGCTACGAGGTAAGGCCACCCTCTCTCCCTGACCACCCTATATCCCCCTCAACCCCCTCCAGGCCCCAAGAAGCTCCACGGAGCCATGTAGATGACAAGGGAGTGATCACTCTGCAGTCTCAGACTTTGTATCTTTCTTCACTCCAACTCCATGTGTGAATCTGTTCTCAGAGAACATAGTGGCCACTGCATCCAGTCTTGTCCTCCCCTTTCACTTCAGGGCCACCAAACCAGGGTCCCAACCAGCTCTGTGGTTGAGAATGCAGGTGCATCTGGGTTCTGATGTCACCCCCCTCCCCGCTCACCAACAGGATTCGAACACATGTACTAGCCACATAGAACCCCAAGGGGTGCAACTGCCCCGCCTCACAGGATGAGATTAGAAATCTCATTTGCAGATTAGAAATCTCATTTGTCAAATGAACGGCTGCCCAAGGATTTAACCAAATGGGTCTCAGGCTCCCAAACGTAGGGATTGGCGACGAGGGGACCTGCAGAAACTCTTGGCCAGACCACCAGGAGCCACTCCAAGAGGCTCTGCTTTTAGGACTGACCTCGAAAAAGTGGATACACCCTAAAACGGATCCTGTGTTTCCATATTCTTGTTGCCCCTCGTGTGTCTGGGTGTCTGCCTGGTAGTGATGAGCCTTTGAAACGGCCAGGGCACCTCCTGGGAGGGTGTGTGTTTCTGTAGGGAGAAGAGGGCACCACTCTCTTCACCTCACCCCCCCAAGAGTGTGCTTTAAAAACTCAAGGTTAAGAATTCCTGTGCTTTTGTCCAAGGACAGTGGGCTTCTGTTCTCTAGCCCTGAGATCCAAAATCTGCATCCCACTAGTTTCCAGAATTTCAGTCACTCCAAGCTTTTGTCACACCCATGCACTGCTATATGGTTAATTCATTTTTCTCTTGAAATCAACTTATTCTTCTACTTTAAAGCATTTTTTTAAACAGTTGCTCTAATAGTACCACCTGAAAGCCATACAAAATAGGTGGCAATTAGAATTGTAAAGCAAACAAAACAAATTCCTTAAAGTCCAACTAAATCCTGTTCTTGCTCAAAGCTCTGATCTTGAAGTTTAACTTCCTCATGGGAGTTCCAGAATTTTCCAGCACACATCACCATCAGATGGTCTCCTTGCTATACTGAAAACAATGGGAAGGTGATCCAAAGAGAAGATGATTGCATGCTTCTAAAATTTATTTTTCTGGAAACTCATCCCATCATTCCATGCTCCTCAAGAGGGAAGATCCTATTGGATTGTCGTGAGTGTGTGGGTCGCCGAGTGACAGTACAGTTCAGGTGCTGACCCTCTGCCCTGCTGAGTGACCTTGAGGAAGTTACTGTGCTTCTTGGAACATTCACTTCCTCTTCTGTCAAGGGGATTATAAAAATACCAGCTTCACACAAAGGTTCATAATAGTCTTACCCGTAATAACTGAAAACAACCCAACTGCCATTCAAAGGGTGAATAGATTAAGCAAATAGGCTCATTCATCACATGAAATCATGTTCAGTGATGAATAGGATCAAAGTGTCATGAACACAACACCCTGGAGAGTCTCCAGTCTTCAAAGGTTACATAGATCCCATTTATGTAACATTCTTCAGTGTTGGTAGCAAAAGGGATAATAGATAGGCCATTCCTAAGAGCTCAGGAATGGGAAGGAGAGCAAGAGGGGGCTAAGGGAGGTAGCCATGGGTATAAGGAACTTGAGCTTCTTGGTGGCGATGGGACTGCTCTGTATCTTGGCTGTGGGGGTGGGTACTCCACCCTACATGTGTGCTATAGTGCGTGTGTTAACTTCTCTGTCCATCTATCCATCCGGTCTGCCTGCCCCGCCCCCCCCCCCTCACACACACACACAAATGAAGTAAAAAAAAATCTGGGAAAACCTGAGTAAGATTGGTGCATTTTATCCATGTTGATCATCAGTGGTGACACTGAACTTGTCTTGCAAGATGCCACCCTTGGGAGAAACTCGGTGAAGGATGTATGATTTGCTGCATTATTTTAATGGCATGCAAATCTCCAATTACCTTCAAATAAAATATTGAATTAAAAAGTCCCAGCCTCATAGAACTTCTGTGAGGATCCTCTGAGGTGGTAATTTGGGAAGAAAATTCTTTCATCATGTTTGTGGTGACCTTCCCAAGTCCCCAGATACCCCGTGTCTGTTGAGCGTCCCACAGCGAGGAAAACAAATGTTCTACCTGAAATTTGACTCTATCGAAAGGTCCCACGAAAGTGAGTCAGGGTTTTTGCAAATTGTTCTTCAGGCTGTTTAATACCATTCCCCTGAGCAGAAATGTGTGGTGAGGAGGGCCTCCGAGGCACCAGGTGGAGGCAGAGGCACCATCCCCCAACCCCAGGTCTCTGCTCGAGGCTCTCTTCAACAAGGGGAAGCCATTATCTCATTGTCTCTGCAGAAGGACCCAGCGAAGACAGCGGAAGTGGAGTGCGGGGACTTCTACAATTCTGGGGACAGAGCAACCATGGACGAAGAGGGCTACTTCTGGTTCCTGGGGCGGTCTGATGATGTCATCAATGCCTCCGGGTAGGTGCAACATGGGCCTTGGCCAGAAGCTGTGCCCCGGTGCCCAGATGTTCCCCCCAGGCCCGGCAACCAGCCTCAGCCTCTCTCCCAGGAAGGCCATGCACGTCTGAGGTCCTGGCCTGGGGGATCTGCACATCTTCCCAACTCCATCAGCCCTGGAGAAGCAAGCAAGGTGAAGTTCAGGAAGGTCCTGAAGACAAATCCTGAGACATCCTGCAATTTAAAGATGGGCTGGGGAGGGACACCTGCCTGAGCTGACTCTGACTCTGTGTTGGCGCTGCTGGGGGTGGGGGGGGGGGGGGGGCAGCATGCATAACACATCAGAGAAGACCAAACAGTGAAAAGAGAATAGCAGCAGTTGGCCTTCAGGGCGCTGAGTAAGCCAGGTGGTGGTGATGCCTAGGAAGCTGACTCACTGCCCAGCCCAGAGCCTCCTGCAGCTTGAAAGGCGAAGCAGGTGCAGGCCTGGGTCCTTCTTGAACATGGGTCCCCTGGCCCTGAGTTTGTCGTCCCTAACCCTCCTCAGACTCAGCGATTGACACCTGACCCCTGAGTAACAAGTCCCCTGGGCTGGTTCCAGAAAGTGAAGTTGGTTTTATTCTTTCATTTCCAAACGAGGGCTGGAAAGGATGGGAAATAAGATGCAGCATTTTTGGTACGCTGGAGATAGAATGTGAGCTTCTGAGAGGTTTCCTGCGCGGTGGAGCAACTGGAGCTGAGCCCCCTCCCCCATCTCCCCCTCCCCCCCACACCCCCCACAGCCCACCCCGTGCTGTGAGCAGTGACCCGCCCATCTCACAAGGCGCTGAGGTGGGCAGATCTGGAACAGCTGAGCCTCATGCTTCAAAGATCCAAGGCAGGTCTTCACCTCGCAGGGCCATTTCTGCCTCTCTCAGTGCCAAGGGAAGCTGTGACCCTCTAAAACATGAGGTCAGGGGCCTTGGGTCACCCCATTCCTGGCACCTGCTCAGAACTGGAGACAGAACCGTTGGTCCCACAGGTACCGAATCGGGCCTGCAGAGGTGGAGAACGCCCTGGCGGAGCATCCGGCGGTGGCCGAGTCAGCCGTGGTGGGCAGCCCGGACTCGAATCGAGGGGAGGTGAGGAGGACATGGTGTCTGGGTAGGGGCGCTGGGCAGGCGGCCTCCAGGTCCTTGGTCCCGGGAAGGAAGCGGGCTGCGGTGTGCATGTGCATCTGCAAGATTTGGCCACCAGGGGGCACTGTGGACTTCCTGTGATTGATGATGCAGCGGGCGTCATGACGACTGGTATTATTTAATGAGCTCTTACTGTCTGCCGGCTCCTTCAGCCTTCACGACAACCTAGTGACTTGGGACTGTCCTTATGCCCTTGTATTGATAGGAAAACGAGCTTTAAAGAGGTTAACTAACTTGCTCAGATCACATAGCTAATATGTGAGGAGGCAGAAAGGGAAACAGCAGTCTGTCCCAGATTCTGGTCCCATCTATTGATTCAAAATGTGTCCCTATCCGCTGCTGCGCACAGACCCGGCGAGACTGAGTGGCATTATAATATAAAAGCCACACATTACCTACAACTATTAAATGCTCAGTTTAGTCCAGTTCCAAGCTTTTAAGTGTTTATACAGTAATAGCACAATTGGTGCTGATAGGAGTAACAGCGAGCTTAAGTTAGCTCCAAAACCTATATGTTTGAGAGTAAAAAATAAATTAATAAATTAAAAAGCTTGACTGTCTCAGGCTCATTGTTGTTGGGGTTAAGGTTGTTGAGGTTAAGGAGGGGTTAAGTAATATTCCAAGGCAAACAGTAGAAGTTGGGGATCTGAACAGTTTCTGTCCTTTCCCCAAGGTTCAGCTGTCAACCCGTCTTTCCATGCACTTACCAAGTTTTCATTTTTAATCTGCCTCATGGGTGGCTCTCACCTGGGCCTTAACTCCGCTCTCGCACTGCAGGTGGTGAAGGCCTTTGTGGTCCTGACCCCACAGTTCATGTCCCACGACCAGAAGCAGCTCATCAAGGAGCTGCAGGAGCACGTGAAGTCAGTGACAGCTCCCTACAAGTACCCAAGGAAGGTGAGTAAGAGATCTGGTCTCCCTGAACCACCCCCAGAACCCCCATCCCCATAAGGTGCTTACAGGACCAAACTTGGGGGCCTGGACAAAGCTTAGGGAGTCAGCAGCACTAGGATTTTCCTCTGCAGATGAAACAGTTCAGCTCAGGGGTGGGGTGGAGGCTTCTGAATGGTGGAAGCTGTTTGCTGTGTCAGAACCCGATTCACTCCATGGCTGCGAGTTCACCTAAGGGAAGAGAGCAGAGAAATCCCTGATAGTCCCAGAAGGCTACTTACACCTTTCACAATTTGAAAAAGAAAACCAAACTTTTCAAAAACATCATTCACTGTTAGAAATATAGTCTATATTGCTACAATCCAACGAAAATGAACAAAATGATATTTATGCCTACAGTATGCAATGCATCCTGGAAGTTTATTAGACTTTATTTGCCTTACATGTCACCTGCCAGCTATAGCAAAGTCCAACAATAGAGAATTAACTTCTTCCTAAAATGGGATGCTAGCCTGCAATTTAAAATGACATAAAATAGAAGGTAATTCAAAAGAACATTAAGAATGTTCTTTTTAACATAAAAGCCCAGTGAGCAATTATTACTAAGAAAAAACATGGAAAAAAATATGTATCCATTACCCTCTTCTTTGAAGAATAACATTTGATAGGCTACACAGGCTAAAAAGCGAACAATTCCTCCCTTTATAATAATAGTTCACTGCCTTGTCTGAATATTTACAACACTGACCCTGAAGTGAGCATGTTTGAAGCCACTGAGATTCAGCACTTCTTTGTATGTGACAGACTCCGGGCTCATGGCTCTAAGTGCATTATTACTTCATTTACTGCTTCCACAAGTGCGGGTCGAATGGCCACCCCATTGCATGGTGAGGAAACTGAGACTCGGAGTCTTGAACTGTCCGAAGTGACCACTGCTTACAGGCAGAGCCAGAACCGCCACCACATGTGTCTGACACCAAAATCTCAGCGACTATGGCCATGACCAGACAGAGTAGCGAGGCGGTGTGTCCCCATTGAGAAGGCCTAGATGCCATTTGCAGGGAACAGGCAGCCCCAGTGATGTGGCTGATAAAGAAGGCTGCTGCCTAGCCAGTGTCCACCATGGCTTTCTGGGCACCTCTGCTCCATGTCACCATCCTGGGAAAAGGACAAGTAGCCACCACCGTAAAGGGACCGACCAGGTGCCATTGGAGATGGTCAGAGAGGGTGTCCAGTCACAGTGGTGCCCAGCTCCTCGGTTAGAGGTGACCCCTTCATCCCCACTCTCATGTCAGGGCACAGGGCTGCGTCCAAGTTCAGGGGTCAGAAGAGAACACAGCACACTCGATGGGGGGGAGGGGAGGAAGCTGTGAAGGCCACCACTGAGGCAGGTCTGTGTGGGGAGACGGTGCAGGGGAGGGGAGTGGGGGGCTGGGCTGTGAGTTTAAAGCCACCATGGGTTTGCTTGCTTCTCACCCAGGTGGAGTTTGTCCCGGAGCTGCCCAAGACCGTCACTGGCAAGATTCGAAGGAGTGAACTTCGGAAAAGGGAGCTCAGTCAGAAGTAACCAGCAGGAAATCAGAGACCACTGTGATCTCAGCCAAATCCTAGGCTGCCTCAGTTTCCCTCTAGGGGAGGGGGAGGAGGGCTTGAGGAGGGTAACTTGGCATCACCCCAGGAGGGCCAACCTCCCGGAATAAAGAGCAGGCGCTGTCCTTCCTCTAAGTCTCCTGCCAGCTGGGGTTGCTGGGGGGCCCTGGCACAGAGGCCAAGGGGCAGAATGCTGACCTGAACTGCCAAGGCTACCCTGTGGGGGGTATTCATGCTGCTGCCAGGCCTGTGCCAATGCTGCTGCCAGCTGGACCCACCCTACTCCTCAAGGCTGGCCCAGTAGGTGACCAGGGCGCAGTGGCCCTTTGCAGCTCTCTGAGCAGCCCCTGCCCCGACGAGGGTGAGCCGTGGACCTGCCTGCTGGGACCCGCAGTCCCTTGGGGCTCTCCCAGCCTCTCCTGGGCTTCTCACCCCTCATTTCCACCCAGAGAACTGGGAGTCTCACCCTTCAGCTTTCTACCTTGTGGGCCACTTACACATCCCTCCCCCACAGCCAAGGGGTTCTCCAGCCCTTCCCCGGGGCCCAAGGGCCTCCGAGACACACATGTATATATTCTATAGTCCCTCCGCTGTCAGCGCACTCCTGCCTCTGACCTGAGGTCCAGCAACCTGACCCTTTACTCCATTCACCCGTGGGGCCTGAGAAGGGGCCATCAGAGCCTGGGGTGGGGGGGGCAGGGTGAAGGGGAGCAGAAGGGCCCAGTCTGGGGGTGGGGGAATCTCCTAAGATCCTCTTCCTCCCACTCGGGGGGGGGGGGCATGCACAGAGAGATTCCCCCGGCAACTCCCATTTCTGGGGGGCACACACAGTCACACGGAAACATCCACATGCTAAGGCAGGCAAACAGACGGGTTGGAATCATGCCAGCCTCGCCCGGGAACTGAGGTGTAAGGCTCCTGGTCAAGTTTGGGGTTTAGAGCAACAGGGCAAGGCTAATTCACTAACTGGGCACATACTATAGGTCACAAGGGCTGTGGCTGCTGCAGACACGCCTAACAGCAGAGGGAAGTCTCTGGAGAGAAGCCAGTGCCCCATAACGTGATGGCTCTTTCCTGGTGGGCTGTGACTGCAGGCTTGGAACTAGCTGGTCACTAGCGAACTCAGGGCTGAGCACTGAGGGGGGGTAGGTCCCCAGGTGGCCTCAATGGAACATCTGCAGTTCTGACTCAACCGTGCATCCCATTTTCCTGGACCTTCTGGAAACGGTGCAGATATAGCACAGGGGAGTGTGCAGACGTGGTCAGCTGCTGTGTGGACCTTGTGCAACTGGCCCTCAGCCCACCGGCTCTAAACACCCAGGTTTCTGAGGTCAGCACCTTTGCCATCAAATACCTTCAGCCGAACACTACCCAGGAAGTGGACTCAACCCTGAGAATGTTACCGGGCAAGGATGCTTTCTACTTTTTAAAACTCAAAGATCCTCTGCCTCCTTCTCCCAGGCAGACTTAAAGCTGTAGCACCTTGGATTTTCACAGACTCCCTCCTTTTTGTTATGCGGATCCTAGCCACCTCTTTTCAGCTTGGTGCCCTGGAGTACAGGAAGAAACAAAACCAGAAACTGCAGTTTACAGCTTACTAGTTTGCCTCAATTTACCCTTAGCAGCTCCTGCAGCCTAAAGACATCAGTATGTCTAGGTGTGGGTCCTCACCACCATCCTCAGCCCTTTTTCTATTTTTTCAAGCCAGAAATAAGACTCTTAGAGTGCAAACTAATTTATTACTAAATGAAGTGATTATTTTGCAAAATGACTTACCGATTTGCTACAAAAAGAAACATAAGAAAACCCCGATTACCCCAACATTGTTCAAAACTCTTCAGTCTCTCTTAACCCTGTTCATCTCACCAAACGTCCAATAACCCTGTTCATCTCACCAAACGTCCAATCAATCAGAGTTCAATAACACGTTGCTTCAAGCATAGGGCATCTTTCTTTGGCAGTCTCCAGCTTCCAAGCATACAGTCAAAGGAGTAATGTATCTTCTCCTTGTTGTCCTCCTCCAGGTAGTAGAAAGAAACTCCAGAGTACAGGAACCAGCAAAACTTATTTTCTTCTCAGGCTTAGCGCACACGGCCTCTTCAGAAACATTCGAGTCAAACTCAATATTCAAATCTCCAACCTCTTTAGCTTTCAGCAGGCACATTCTCCTTATGTTTACTAAAAACCATGAGTCTACCAGCCCAGGACAAAGGCTCCGGGCCCCGGGCCCCTTGGCCCTCATGATCTGGACTCCATCTTTCCTCCCCAAATGTCTGGATCCAAAATGGCTGGTCCCCTCCTTTGTCCTCAAGTCTCTGTTTATCTACTTCTTGCCAAGTCTTCCCGCCAAGAACTGGAGTGGGGGGAGGGGGGAGTCCTCTCAGGCAGGTATAATTAAAGCACTAACCAACTCTCTGAAATTTGCAAGTCTATAGCCATATCAAATATACGTATCAACTCTGTTAATGCCACCCAGGGGGTAGGTGCCCCACATCAAGAACAGCCCACTCTGGGCAACACCCAGGAAGTCTCCCCACCAGTTGACTGGTTGAGCCTCAGGCAGGTTGAGACCCACAACCACAACAATTTGAGATCAAGCTCCAAGCGGATCAGATCCCTCTGGTGCCAGCACTGCGCACTATCAGGTTACTGTCCCACACTCACTGAAGATCTGGGGTTGTCAGGAAGTGGGTGGACAGTTTAAGACATTACAGCCTTCTCTTAGATCAAAGTAGGAGCTTCTCCCATCACCAAGCCTCCTCCGGTTGTGAAGAGATGGCAATTATTGTTTGCAAAAATAGAAGTGGTCACTTGTAGGGCCATTGGGAATTATTTCCCTGCCACTCTAAAGCACTTCTCTTTGAAGGCAACACCCTGGGATGCATGGCTAAGCTCACAGTGGTGTGTCCACACCTGTCCCAAGCTCATCATTGGCCACTTTTCAACTAAGAGAAGGCCGCTAAGTGGGATGGTTGGGGGCAGGGTGGATATCTGGCATCTAAACTGACAGCATTCAATTGCTCTTAAAAAAAAATGAAGAACGAAATTTGATAAAATAGTGACTAGGATACCCGTGTTTCATTTCGCCCGAAGAATGTGGGTAAAATAAACAATAATTGAATCACTGAAATAATAATTCACAATAATAAAACTTCAACAAGATCAGCCACAGCCTGGCATAGGTGAAGCAGCAGGCTCTGGGTGAGACTAGGCTACCTATTTAATGCAGGTAAGGATATGCTGTGTTTCATTTGATGCCAAAAAATAAGAGTTCTCTGTTTCCCAGACCTTGGGGGTAAGACATGACCCAGTCAAGACAACGCGCTTACCTGGAGTGGAGGGCCATAACACCACTGCTCCGAGACCGTGGCTTTGAGCGGTGACCCCGACCATGGCCAGGAGGGGGCGCGCGCGCTCCGGGTTCTCGGGATGGGCGGTTCCCGCCTTGAGCCGGAGTGTCCGGCAGAGGGCGCTCGCCCTCGCCTCTGTGAGCCGCGAGGGCTCGGCGCTGGGGAAAGTTAGGGCGACTTCAGTCTTGAGCAGGAGCTGCAGGTGTCGGCGCGCGCTGCAGGGAGCCGTTCCCGCGCGCCTCCCTGCGGTTCCTCCCACGGCGTGTGGACGCTCGGAGGTCTTAACAGGCGCCCCAACAATAGGCGTGGAGAGGCTCGGTCACCCAGGTCTTGGTGCGGTTCATGTCCACGCAGTCAGGAGTGTCTCTGGGCAGAACTCCCAACGCAGATTGGGCGGAATTACACTAAATGCTTGCCCGGGTGCACGCGCACCCCGCATTTAGCGTCATGTTGGAAGCTGGGCCTTGACCAGAGGGTTGTGCGTGCTTTTATGACTTCTGATGCTTCATTTGCCCACTAACGATGGAGCGGTCGGCGGCGGCGTGCGGAAGGGGCGCGCAGGCCTGGTGGGTGGGTGAGCAGGCCTGGTGGGTGGGCAGGTGCTGGTGGGTGGGCCTGGCAGGTGGGCAGGGGCCAGCGAAGGCAGCTGAGCCCCTGCGGCCTCTCCAGCTCGTTCACTAGGCGGACAGCCCACCACCCCTGCCTCTGTGTTTTTCAGACACAGCTAATGGCAATGCCTAAATTCTATGAAAAAATGCACTGTCCATGTTGGGGTCATGGCTTCAACAGCACGTTAGCAGTTGGAATCCCTGATACTCATCAAAGACAGTGCCCTATTGCCCTAATTCCTTTCGTTTGTGAATGCCTGCGCCTGAAACCGGATCATAAGGGGTAGAAGCCTCTAACCAACAAGCCACAGATCCGCATCCCCCGTGCACACAGCTGTTGCCAAAGTCACAAAGCGATTTCAACAACAGGGCTTTGTTAACAAGGACAATTAACCAGGAAAACAAAAAGTCCTTAATGCCATAGTGGCCAGTTATCTTAGACCCAGTCGCTATTTTCAGTCCCAAAGGTCCCAAAGACACATGTCCAAGAGGGTGCCCTTTGCCCTTCCAAAACTAAGGCAGGCGCTCTACAAATTCCAGTCTTTCTCTGGCATCTTCCTTCTTCTCCAGTGTTCCGCACTTCTCCACTTCTCCAAGGCTCTTCAAATTTCTTCCACAACTGCTGATCCCAAATCTGCTTTCCAAATCTGCTGCCTTGCTGAGGTTCCACATGCTTCCTTATCAGGCCCGCCTTCGGCAGCATCTGGCCAAATCCACCAGGCCTGCCCTCAGCAGCCCCTGGTCACCTCCGGCCTGCTGTTCTGGCATCCCACTCCACACCAGCTACATGTCTGCCGGCCGCTCTCCCACCATGTGGCTCCTTGTCACCAGGGGGCTTCCCCTGGCTGGTCCACATGGGCCTCTTCTCTCAGGCGGCCATTCTCAGCTCTTCCTTTCTTTTTTTTCTCTCTCCTCGCTCCTCCCTTTTTATATGTCTTCTCTTCCCACTGCCCATTTTCTCTCGCAGGGGTCTTTCACACTCTGCTCACCAGGGTATTTTGGCACCCATACAAATTTTAAGTGCGTCACTACCCTGTATCAAGCCTAAGACCCCACTCACCTAGGTGTACTTTATGTGATTGGTGTCAGTAACTATGGTCTCAAGGTTGGGAATAGGAGGCCAGGTACCCCCACAGATGAACAAACTTTACCACAGGCCTGAGGAGAAGAAGGACCCTGCAGGTCATGATACGGGTCTCTGTCCCAAGAGAAAGCCCTGCTCAGATGCTGGAGAGCTTTTGAGGGTTCACTGAAAAGGAGGTACCTGGTGCTTCCTGAATAATTGGGCATTAGGATTACTTCATAGTGTTCATGATGTTTCATGAAAAGGTAAAGCATGTTGGAGTGTTTTGGTGCCATTCCAAAGCCAAAGAGGAAAGATTCTATTAGAAACACTTAACTGGGAGCAGAATGCCAGAGAGCAGGGTGTGGGCAGAGGCCAGGCAGTCTTCCTGGGACAGGTGAAAGACTTAGCCAGGTTAAGACCACAGAGAAGTTTGCCAGGGAGCATTGCAGTCCTGACCTGTACCCAATATGCAACCATTTCCTGTTCAGGTGCTCAAAGATAAGGTAGGAAGGAGCTTAACTGATGCATGACTGTGGCCCAGGTAGAGGCACAAACATTCAACAGCACTATTAAGAAATTTTCTTCTAGAATCAAAAGAAACAAAGGATTCTTCTCTGATTGGAGGCGTTCATATGGGATGATTCTGCCTCAATGCAAGTGCTGGTCCTGACCACTGGACCATCCAGACCCTTCTCTGGGAATCTGGTCCATGCCAATAAAAACAACCCTGTTTTTCTGTTATCAGACTCCTCCTCCCCTCCTCATCTCCCTTCTCCCTTTCCCCTTCTCCCTCTCTCCCACCCCTTCTCCCTCTCCCCCATCCTCCCAGAGGTGCTGCTTTTAATCAGAGTGAAAACTTTGCCCAGCAGGGTTCTGACATTTCTATTTGGACAATTCTAAGGCCATTAAGGATCTTTCTGCTTTAGATAAATGAACACGCATATCTTACTTTAAACATCTTACTTAGGAAAACACAGTCCTCATTCTCCTCGGGTTCCTAACACCCATTATGAACCAAGGGAGGCTCCAGCCCTTTCTCCTCACATCTGACCATCAGCCTCTGCACCTTCATGGTGTATCCTCTGGGGACGCTCCAGGGAAACCAAAAGTGGGTGGGTGGGAAGGTTCTGAGAGGGGAGGGTGGGGCAAAGTTGGAATGAGGTATGTGAGGAATGTGTGAGGACACCTGGGAGGAGCAGAGGGGGTCAGGGAAAGAACGGGGTCATATTAAGTGCTCAAGGGGAGGGAGGAGAGTTCAGATGGTCAGCAGGTCAGGTCAGCTGATCGGAGGCCAGTGAATCAGCTGGACACAAGCCAGGTGGAAGGTCTCTTGGGAGCAGGTGGAGGGAACAGGAACAGTTTTCCTCTGTGCCTTCTCCTGTTTGGTGCTGCCTCACCGGCTGACTTCTATTCTCGCCACCAATTCCTGCTTTTGTTCTTTTCCGTCATTGTGGACAACTCATCCCTATGGGACCTTATTTTCAGAAAGCCGCTTTCCCACCAGGTGCCTTCCCCACACACCTACCATCCCGATGAATGGCTTCTATCCTGTTCATCTTTCTCACTCTTTGCTTGTTTTATATCATCGATTATTTTTCTTAGTTTAATGAGCATTATCATAAATGTCACCTTTATCGCCTCTTCAGTGATAGTCTGTAGTTCTGAGAGATTGAGTCTTCTTTGGGGCTTGTTGTTTCAGTCTTTGTGATTCACTCTCTGCCTCTAGGTCCAATTGTTAGGTGTTACAATAGGGGTGTCTTTCAGACGGCTACCTTCTCACCTGTTGAAGCTATCAGAGAACTGACCATGTCAAGGAGTAATAGGTAGAAAGGAATTAGGGCAATAGGGCACTGTCTTTGATGAGTATCAGGGATTCCAACTGCTAACGTGCTGTTGAAGCCATGACCCCAACATGGACAGTGCATTTTTTCATAGAATTTAGGCATTGCCATTAGCTGTGTCTGAAAAACACAGAGGCCTAAACAGGATAAGGGTACTTTTGCGTTGTTGCAAATCCTGGGTGGAGAAGAGAAAGTGTATCACCAAGAGGGTATATAGAGGGAAATTGGAGTCTTTGGATTTTAGGAGAAAAATAAATGAAAGGAGTAGAGACTGGGGAGAGAGACTTTTGGGGAGAGGAGAGAGATGAGAATGGCAGGCTGGTAGCCCGAGAAGCCAGGCTAGGTAGCAGTCCCCTGGAAGAATGAGCTGGTGGTGGCAAGGAACAATGGTAGAAGAGTGACTGGCAGAAGAGTAGCCAGTGTGGAGAGTGTGGCACCACAGCAAGGTGGCATGAAAAGCTGGTACCTGGAGAAATCCAGGGATTTGAAAAGCTGATTTTTGCATCAGTATTTGTTGAAGAAGCTTGAAGAGTCTTGGAGAAGTGAAGCAGCTCATAATACTGGAGAGAGAGAGAAGTGAAGAGAAAACACTGGAGAAAGACTGGACTTTGCAGAGTGCCTGCCTCAGGTTTGGAGGGACAAAGGGACACCATCATAGACATGTGTCTTTAGGAACTTTGGGACTAAAAATGGGACTGGGGTGAGATAACTTTGAGGACTTTTTGGTTTGACTGTCCCTTGTTAATAAAACTCTGTTCTTAAATTGCATTTGACTGGCAACTGCTACATGTGGGGAGCACGAACCTGAGGGAAACTGGGTGGCAGAAGTCACATTTTAAAAGTGCTGCTTTTTTCCTGTGACTTGTTGGTTGGAGGCATCTGCACCATTTGCATATGATATCATTTCCACCTTCTCCCTACACTTTACTACTTCAAGTCCCATAATGGAAGGGGAGATAGTTTCAGATAAACCCTTATCTCCTGGTTGGGGAGTCTTGCAACAACATTCTTTGTTTTCTTGTAAAAGTTGGTATATCACAGTGTGTTTGACTTTGCACTGCAGAGAGGAGTTGACTTTCATTTGGTGACAGAAACTAGTTGTTGAAAGTTTGGTCCATTTCAGCTATGAACCCAATAGCAATCACATAGGCACACTCTTCAGCACCCGGCTGCTGAGCAGACATTCCCTGAACAGTTCACTCTCAGCTTGCAAAAGCAGAATGCAAAAAGAACCGTATCTTGAAAAAGCAGAATGCAAAAAGAACCATATCAGAATCTTTATTTGATGGCTGGTTTTGATCACAAAGGTGCAAATAAAGAGATGAAATGCCATTGTTTTTGTTCCTCCCTCACTGAAAATCTCCCAGCCTCTGGCAGATGTAACTTTCATGGTAATATAGAAGGCTGATACCCATTTTCTTTCCTTCATTTTCCTCTTTTGGGAACCAACCATTGAGGTCTAGGATATTCAAGAGCAAACCACACAGGCATGGAAAATCAGAAAGAGACAAGAACTAAGAAATACTTTGGTGTCATTTGAGTCTTGGTAACAAAAGTAGAGGTGAAGCTGGGAGTGCTGCTGAGAATCAGACCCCAGGCACACCCAGGTATGCTGAGGCATGTACAAGCATGCACAGAAATATATACCTACAGGCAGGGAAGGAAATATAGCAAAGTCAGCCCACCACAAACCACCCAAGACCGAAACTGGGCCAATCATTGCTCAACTAACTTTTCACCTGACTTGCATATTATTGCACTAGTTGGAACTCAACTCAAACCTAGCCTAATTTGCATAATGGGTAACCATTCTGGAACCTGATTAACTTGTAATCCTAATTTGAATAGTGACAGAAATGACAACTATGCCAGGTTTTCTATGTGAATATAAGCCTTACCCCATCCAGGCAACTCAAAACACAATTCAAGGGCTCTTTGAATTTGTTTCCTAAACTGAAGTCCTAATAAAGTTCCAAATGAATGCCTATATTTTGCTTCAGTCATATATTCATTCTGGATGTTAAAAATCATTGCACATGTCCCAGGAAAGGGACAAACCAAACTGGGAAAACCTTAAGTTTTTGCCTCAGATTAATCCTCAGTACAAACAAAGCCAATACAATTTCTTGTGACCAACAAAACTTGTAAATCCCAGGTAAGGAGACAAAAAAGATTTCTACCATTGCCACTTTTTTAGATCAAAATGTTCAGTTTTTCTGGAATCCTTATAGCTACCTTGTATTAGATCACAGCATGTCACAATGTTAAGGGTCAGCCTTCAAGATTGGTGTAAGGAAAACAGTTTTAATGAAATATTGGGGATCTGAGAAGGCTGACTTAAGTGTCCCAAGCCGCCATCTTGCCTTCTCAGGCTCAGTGAGGTGATTATATGGGGAGAGGGGATCACCTGAGCTGACTTAACCAGCATCTGTGGTTGCTTTACTCATAACAACCTTGTTCTTAGCAACACCACTTCTTGCAGAGTTTGCAAAAATGCTGGTGAATTTTATTCTGGTGAGTGCTAGAACCAGCCAGTTCCTCCCTTGAGGCATTTATCATTGAGATGGGAAAGCTAGCTCCAGGTTCACTGTCATCTGGAATTCTGGGTCAGTTCCCAGCCAGTCTTGGGCTCAGCCCTAGACTTGTTGACAAATAACTGATCTATGTCTGTAAAACCAAGTCCCAGAGCGAAAGTGCAATGTTAGACAATATTTTTCTTTTATATTCAGGGTTTGAAAGCAATCCTTTAGGCTTTGTCACAGCAACATCCTCCCATTTTCAAAACTTAGACAAATAGGATCTACTTTTTAATAGGCTCTTCTAAGAACCAATTTTTTGTCATCTATTATAGGATATACCCTGATCTTAGGAAAAACTGGTGACTTCTGTACTTTTGCCTCTGGTATTTTCCAGTGCCAAAACTTCAGCCTTTGTGCAATCAGATCTATCCTTTTCCTGTGCATATTAATATGGGCTAAAGATCTGAGAACTGTGTAGAGACAAATCACTCTGAAATTCCTTGAACCAGGTCAAGAACACTCATTTCTTTATTTAAGATGAAAATCTTTGTCTTTATTGCTTTGTCCATTATACATTTATTACATGCTCCCACTTTTGGCTAGCAACTACATTTGTTATTTCATAAGATTCAAATGCATCAAGAATCTTCTGGGCACAAGTTATGCTAGAACAATATCTGATACTCATTGCTGGTATTGAATGAATAATACTGACTTTCACTATGTGCTTTTGAGTGCTAATTTTCATTTTAAGTGCTTAGCAAGTATGAATGAATTTACTCCTCGTGGTAACTCTGAGATAAGGACTCACAGATTTTGGAAAAAAAAAAAAAACTCATACAGTTTACAGATGACTGAAAGCACAGAACAATCAAGCATCTTTCCAAAGACCACTTACTGGCAGTTTAATTAACTCATTCCTTTCACAGTCATTCACTGAATGCCTACTATATTATGTACTGGCAATATAACTGGACAAAATTAAGTCTCTGGAGAAAATAGACAAGAAATCAGTAAATAAATTCATTAGGTCATCTCCCATGATAAGGGAACACATATGGAAATTTTAGAAAGGACAAAATACCTTGGGTCAATCTCACAAGACAATGGATTTTTGACTCGAGAATAAAATTCTATAAGACTTTGCAGTTATATTTTCTTGGACATACAGACATTCTTTGTGTGGAGACATGCTATGTATATTCATGAATAATTCTTTAAATAAAGGAGCAGACTGTGGCAGAAACTGTTAGTTGTTCTCAGTATCCATACTCTCATTTGTCTCTAACAAAAATGGAATACCCAGTCTTAACTGAGCACATAAGTGCTCAGGTTAAAGGTCACATTCCCCAAACTTTCTTAAAACTAGGTCCAGAAAAATGACTAAGTTCAGGCCAATGGAATATGAACAAAAGTAATGTGTAAACATTTCTAGTTGTTTACTTGTTTATTCTAGGGAATGCCCTTTCCCTTACCCTTGGCTGGATTGTGGAAATGATGGTGAGTCTCCTTAGCAGTTTTCAAGAGGTGGTGGAGCCACTCTAGAGAGGAACCCTACAGAAAGAAGAGCTAATTTACCACCTCTGGACTTCATTTGCCTAAACTATTAAATGAGGAAGAAATAAAGTATTATTTTGTGTTCTTGTTCAAACAACTCACTCTATATCTTCCCAAATAGTACAGTAAGATTTTTTTCTTGAAGTTTATAGGAAGCTATTGACATGACTTGAACTACATTTATTAGGAATATTTTTAGTACAAATATTAAGTAAATGTATAATATGCCAGTTATCATCAAACTGAAACTGGGTTTCTGAAAGTCAACTCATCATTCAAGGTAGTCATTGTGTTTTCTCTTCTGTGCTTGTTAGGAAGTGGGGTGAAGAATGCAAACCCCAATAATAAAGTTACACATCAATCAATAGAAAAATAAAGTTAAAATCTCTTCAAAATAATAAATCTTTAATATTTTATTGGACAGATTATGTTATTAACAACTTTCAAATAAGCTTTTTAGATTTTGCAAACCTGCTACTCTACAAACTACCCTCCCCTCTTCTGATGAGCATTGTGAGAACTCCTCTCCTACTTGAATGTTGCAAGACTTCCACCACCTACCCTGTCTGGAGAAGCAATCTCTATTTTAGAATAGGCAGACTATTTAGAATTGGCCCCTTTTCTAAAAGAAAACTTCATTTCTTAATGGATTAACTATCCACTTGGATTTGATACCATCAATACCTCTTCGACCTGATGAGCAATCTCCTTCTTATACCACAATATTTTGTGATAGAATCATATCAAAGTCTTATCTTCTGTCACACTTGGCATTGCAGATCATGACCTACTTTTCCTGGTATCATATTAAAAATCAAGATGTCCTTGTTGCTTCATCTTACCTCAATAATCCCAAAGCCCCACCTCTGAAAAGCAAATGAGATTATCCTTTCAGTGCAGGAGCCAATGAAATTAAACCAAGACTTGTCTGTCCCATGGTCAGAAAAATACCTCTTTTCCCAGAACCTGTACCTACATCGCAAATGGTAAGCAGTTCTCAGAGGAGACAGAAGAAAACAGCTCCACCCTCCTTCCAGCATCTGAAGTCTCTCATACAGAGCATTCTTGACATTGGTAAGTGTTTATGCTTCATCTTCAATGGTCTATTTGCTTGCCTGCACATGGGAAATGCTGCCTTGTGGATACATTCTCAGCACCCCAACCTCAAAATGGATCTCTCTGAGCCATGCACCTACCCCTGCCTTTTCAGCTTGCCTAGGCAGTTCCCTATCTGAACCAAATGAGGGGCCAGTTCCAGCTTTTCTCTTTGGCCCAGTGTGCCCGAATGGGATGCGGAACCTACTTCAAGCTAAAGAGAAAATTTGCTACTTGGACCTTCAGATCTCCTCACCTCACGAACCTAGGCCAAACCATTCCCCAGCACTTTAACTTCGCAAAGGATGTGATGGATCAATGGTCCCAACTGGAAAAGGTAAAACATATTTCTTAATTTTGAAATATTGGCCAGAGAAAGCTGATAAGGTTCGCAACCAAAGATTATGAAATTCAATCCCTATCTATGCCTGGCACTAGAAAGTGTAAATTTAGAGGAGAGATTTCATAGCAAAATACTAAAAATGTAGATGTAGCAGCCAGACTGTCAAATTTGGACAGAGCTCTTATCTCCTAAAACCTAGTTTTCTTATTGGTTAAATGGAGATAATAGTTTCAAAGTGTTGTTGAGAAGATTAAGGAGACAATTGCTGCTATGTGCTTAGCATAGACTTAACATCTTGTAAATACCCAAACATTTTTATTAACACTTGTAAATATTATTGTCAGAGTGATATGATTTGTTCCTCATCAACAAGCCTGTTCTGACCAACTCCCAGAACAAAATTGTAGAGGCCCAGCACAAAAGGAGCTCACAGGGTAAGGCTTTTTTTTCCCCCTAATTAAGAGAGAGCCACGAAAAAGTAGGAGGTGGGAGGGGGGAAAAAAGGATGTAAGTTTGCATCTCGGTGATGGAATTTATGAAGAATTGGTAAAAGGGGTGATATGGGATTGGATTCTGAAAAACAAGTGGGCTTTCAGCAAAGAAATATGGAGAAAAAGCTCTAGGAAAAGGCAAGTGGAAATATGGCAATAAAAAAAACTTTCAGAAATATTTAGGATATATCAACTGAGTATAGGGTCATATAAAAAAAGTAGTGAGTTATAAGGAGGAAAAGACAGGAAGCAGTCAAAATTGGAAAATATCTGAAGATTGAGATAAGGAGTTTGGAACCGGTTTGATGAAGTCTAGGGAGTTACTGAAGGATTTTGAGTGACATGAACAGTTACCACACAGGTCAGACAGGGTTATTTAGATAAAGGAGTGAGAACTCCTCCTATGACCTCAGGAACAAAAGCAATGCTGCTGATGTTTTCATCTTTAACAGCTCAAGTGAAAACTTCTGGAGCCTAGGTAAATAGTGATGGGCTCACTGTCTATCCCTGGAACCCACACACAGTTGATAAGCAAACAGAAAATGGATGGGAAGGGGATATGGATGTGGGTATTCTTGTCATTATTAGTCATGTGGGGAGGAGGGGTTGAGGAATAGTCTGCCCACTCCCCATTTTCTCTGTTGTAATGAGAGATTTTAGAATGGTCAAATGGAAAAAGGATACTGTGGGCCACTTGACTGTCAATGTGGGAAAGAGAAGGAAAATGAGAGAAAAAGGTGAAGGGAGGAAAGAGGTTGTACAGGAACAATGAAGGGAAAGAAGGAAGGGGGGAAGAAGGGAGAGGGAGGAGGCAGGGAGGGAGGGAGGGAGGAAGGAAGGAAAGACGGAAGGAGGGAGGGAAGGAGAAAAGGAAGGGAGGGAGGGAGTAAGGAGGAAGGGAAGGAGGGAGGGAGGGAGGGAAGGAGGGAAGGAAGGAAGGAATGGAGAGGAAGAGAAATAAGACAGAAAATAGTGAGAGAAGGATAATGGGGAGGAAATAAGAGAGGGTAGAAGAGAGGGAAGGAAGGAAGAATGCATTTCCTTCCTTCCATCATCAAGAAAGGAAGGAAAGGAAATCTGCCCTTTTGAATGGAGCGGCTCAGTGTGGATGAAGATGCTCAGAAAGGTGTGTCCTTCACCTGTGCCCTCACTGAACAGTGTTGGAAAACACAGAGTTTCTCAAAAATTGTCCCATTGAAAAATGAGTTGTAATAGTCAAGAAGTTATGTCTGAGAGCAAGAATAGAATTAGAATGGATTGGAAGGAGAACACTTTCCTACAAACAAGATGGTGCCCTGGGAAGTCTTTGCCTTCCTTTAAACAAGGCTGTTTCAACACAGCAAATGTTGGATTCTTCCAAAGAATCTTCTTTTCATTCACTGAATCCCATCACTACCATCCAGGTCAGTTGTTCAAGCATTAAAAAATTTCATCCCACTTGAGGAACAGTCTCTTCTCCCAAAACCCCAAGCATCCTGGCCAGTCCAGGGTGCTACCTGTTCACCAGAGACCTCCAGGATCCAGTGTTTGTGTTGACTAATATCAAATATCTTGAATATCACCCTGCTTAGGATGGACACAGGGAGGCTTGCCCTGCCCTCTGGGAGATCAATACCAAAGGAGAAGAGGATAAATGGAGTTTTGAGAGGATAGCTCATTTCTCCCAGAAGGCTGCCAGCATCCTCTCAGACACCTGTGCCTTCAGCCATGGGGACCGGCTAATGATAGTCCTGCCCTCAGTCCCGGAAACCTATTGCATCTTTCTAGCCTGTGTGCGGTTAGGTGAGGCGAGGGGAGGGACATTGCATGGGGGCCTGGGTGGAATCTCGGCATCAATCGTTCATACAGTGGAAAAATCTTCAAGGAGTAGCCCCTGGTTCCTTCCCATAGTATGGAGTTCTCTAAACCCCCATAAAGAGAAAAGCTAAAAGTAATGGAACTATCTTTTTCACATGACTACTGGACATCTGTATGTCTTCTTTATTTTTTTGTTTGTTTTGTTTGGTTTGGTTTGGTTTGTTTTTGTTTTTGTTTTTGTTTTTTGAGACTAGGTCTCACTATTTTTGCCCGTGGAACCGCAGGCTCACATTGCCCGGGGTGTCTCGGACTCAAGCAATCCCCAGCCTCAGTCTCCCAGGTAGCTAGGATTATAGGCACGCGCCACCATGCCCAGCTATTGTTTGGGATTAGGTCTCGTTGTGTTGCCCTGGTGGGACTCAAACCGCGATCCCCACACCCCGCCGTGACTCCATAAGCTGTCGTTTACAGGCACACGCCACCGTGCCCAGCCCTGTATTCTTTAGAGAAGAGTCTTCTTTAGAGAAGAGTCTGTTTAGATTTTCTGCCCAATTTTTAATAAATTGTTTGGTTTTGTTGTTGAGTTTTATGTGTTCTACATATATATATATGTGTGTGTGTGTATGTATATATATATGTATATATATGCTATTAACCCTTTGTTGGATGTATGATGTACAAATAACTTGATATAAGTTTAACCCTACCTCCACCACTTAGCTACATTTGCACTCTAAAACTAGTTTCCTAGTCTATGAAATAGGTACAGAATTAATATCTGTCTTGTTGGGGCTTTGTGAAAATTAGAAAGTGAATAATTCATGTAGAGAACTGACTGCTTCACCATTTGTGACTTCAAAGAAATACAAACCTGTGTCCAAACATCGACGTTTCGGATTAAGTACTCTTTGCTCTCTTGGAGCCATTTCTTCATCTATGAAGAGTAAAGGAGCATTTCTAAGAAGGCCTTTTAGATCCAGGATCGGACAGTCTTTGGGAACCAGGTAAATGATCCCAAGATCAGATACTGGGTCCTGCTGGAATGAGCTACACCTTGGGAGAATCCTATCTGTGCCTCTGATATTCACTCTGCCAGCATAAATACCACCAGCAGGAAATGTCTCCATCATGAGCTACTCACCATAGTGAGTAAGGAAGGATCTTAGGGAAAAAAAATCCCACTGCTAATTCGGTCTTCTCTCTTAGCTCCTTCCCTCAGAGTATAGGCACACTTCTTTTTTTGGTAGTTGGGAGACTCCTGTGAGAATCAAATTACCCCTGGAGTGGTCCAAGCTTATTGCTTTTGCCTGCTAACAGGGTTGCTAGTCAGGAAAAACATAAAAGGTGATTTAAAGAGCAGATGTATTTGAGAACACCAGGTCTGGAGAGAAGTGAGCCCTACTCTTATGTGCGTACAGACTCCCAAGGCTCCTTAAGCTCTCCGGGGACAGACAATCCATGTCTAAGAAAGAACACCAACCATTTTAGCCTGGGCTTCCAGAAACACTTCCATTGGAGGTCAAGTTCCACGGAGTGAGTTCTGTGGCTGTGTGCAGCACAACCTGCAGGTACCAGTTCCAAAGGGGTATGGGTCGTCTACATCCTAATAATTGAAAGAATTAACAATGACAAATGAATAAATGAATGAAAACAAAATTAGAGCCCAGAAGCAGATCCAAGTATATTTAAGAATTTGCTGTAACCTTTAAATCAGTAATGAGTGTGAGTTAATTTGTAAATGATTTGAAAAGAATGGAAAACATTAAAAGGCATAAGCTTAAACCAAATAAAATACCAAAATAAATTTCAAATGGATCTTTAAGAATTTAAATTTTAGAAAAAGAATCTATGTATCTATTTCTTATGCAAGTAAAATCATATTATAACATGTAAATTTCAGGTGTTAACCCTTGAGAATCAACATATATATGCTATATTAAGCCAAAACACAAATCCACAGTATTCTACTGTCCTCTTTTTCCCAGTTCACTCACTCTGTCTCTTTTTCTGTTTCCTACTAGTTGCTCTTATAGTCCAAAAGTTTTGCTATGGTTTTATTTATTTAGTTCATCGGGTTTTTGGTATTTTTTGTTGTTGTTTGTTTTATATACCAGATACAAGTAAGAGAATATAGCATTTATCTTTTCCTGTCTGGATAATTTCAACTAATCCCAATACCCTCTAGGTCCAACCATATTTTTGCAAGTAGCAAGATTTCTTATTTTAAGAATTTTAAGAATTGAATACTATCCCATTATGTATATACATTACATATTTTTTATTCATTCATCAAAGGGCACTTAATGTGTTTCCAGCTCTCCACTATTATAAATAATAATATTTATATTATTAATTTAGGGGTACATATATTATATACTCCCAAAAATACATGCTATATATTAATAATAGTGTATATTATAAAATATAATATAAATATTATAAAATATGCACTATTTTTAACATGAGGGTACATATATCTCTTTGAATAAATGTTTTCATATTCTTCAGATATACCCAGAAATAAAATTTCAGGATCATATAAGTAATTCTGTTCTTAATTCTTCGAGGGATTTCCATATTGCTTTCCATAGCAGCTGACCAATTTCCATTTCCAACAGTGTACAATTCTCCCTTCTGACCATACCCTAACACTTGTTGCTTCTTGCTTCTGGATAATAGCCATTTTCACAGGTGTGTGTCAATATCTCCTTGTTCTGATTTGCATTTCTCTAATAATAAGAAACAATGAGCATCTTTTTTATGTGACTATTGGATATCTGCATGTCTTCTTTAAAGAAGAATCTATTCAGATTTTCTGCCCAATTTTTTAATAAAATTGTTTGGTTTTTATTGTTAAGTTTTATGTGTTCTCTCTCTATATATTAATCCTTTGTAGGAATATGATGTACAAATAACTTCTTCCACTCAGTATATCTTTTCATCTTAATGTAGATTTCTCTTTCTGTGTAGAAACTTTTTCGATATGATGTAATCCCAATTGTTTATTTTTGCCGTTGTTTACTTTGCCATTCGAGTGAGTACCCAAACACATCTTTAAGGCTGATATCAAGGAATGTATCATGTGTTTTCACCTAAATATTTTATTGTTTCAGATCTTACATCCAAGTCTTTACTTATTTTGAATCAATTTTTATATGTACATATACAAGAGGTGTAAGACAATAGTGTATTTTCATACTTTTGCATGAAATATAGCACTATTTATTAAAGAGACTTTTCCTAGTTCCATTACTTTTAGCTTTTCTATCAAAAACATGTTGTTGATATATAAGTGGTTTTATTTCTGAGCTCTCCATTCTATTAATTTGTGTGCCTATTTTTATTACCATTACTTTTCAGGATAATTTGAAGTTAGGTAGTATGTTACTTCCATTTATGTTCTTTTTCCTCAGAATTATTTTGCTACTCGGGGTCTTCTTCTCCAAATTTAAATCTGTAATAGAGTTTGTAAAGCAGGCAATAACAAATCAGTTTTTCCAGAATTATTCTAACTCTCTAGACCTGAGAGGTCAACAGAAGCCTCTGCTTGGCACAATCATAGAACAATCTGAGGCA
Organism: Uropsilus gracilis; assembly: GCA_004024945.1. Classification (NCBI taxonomy): domain Eukaryota; kingdom Metazoa; phylum Chordata; class Mammalia; order Eulipotyphla; family Talpidae; genus Uropsilus; species Uropsilus gracilis. The sequence continues at coordinate 24,060 of PVHY01003609.1, read as the reverse complement.
GCAGACACACCCAGTCTGTGCCTTTCACATGGTAAATCCACAGTAAGTATTAGATGAATGGAAGGAAGACTAAGGAACAGCCAATGAAAAGAAGGAAATTCCGTGTCTAATGCAAATCCAGGAACCCACAGCACCAGCCATTGTCAAACAAGGAGGAAAGAATTCAGAAGAGCTTGCCACAATTCCCTTGCATCACCCAGTTTCAAAATCAGTCTATATTTCAGATAGTGTTCTGAGCCATGAAGAGCAACCCATGTAAAACAAGGGCTACTGGAAGTAAAGAGGTAAACAGTGTTCCACTCATCTCAATTTTTCTCTTGCTACCATTTTGTTGCTGACCCAATAGCAAGGTTACAGCCCAGAGAGAGATTCAAGAGACCTCATCTGTGCCCATCAGTACACATGAGGAGATATTCTCAACTTAAAAGAGAAGAAATCTTCTTTGTGGCTTTTTGCAGGAATCACTGTTGTGCCAGCAACACCCCAACTGACTGCTGAGGAAATTCTCTATCAGTTGCACATGTCTCAGGCCCAGGGCATTGTGGTCAATGAGTCTGTGGTTCCACTTGTGGACTCTGTGCTACCCAACTACCCCACCTTGAAGACCAAGCTCCTGGTATCAGATGAGAGCTGGGATGGATGGCTGGATTTCAAAGATTTGATTCGGTGAGTGGGCACTGGTACTACACATGATATTAAAGTCAAGAAAATGTCTGACTTTGGAAAACAGGATGATATGTATGAGAATCAATGTGGGTGATGTGGGTAAGAGGACAGAGAGGACAACTGGTCAGTGATGTCTGGTGCTGAAGGCAGAGCATTCCCAACACAAGAGTTCCCAATCTGTCTCGCAGGTTCTTAGTCTCAGTGAAAGCTTTACCTCCCAATACTTGGAAGGTTCATTCTGGAAGAAGACTAAGCAAGAAAAACACAACGAGGCTAAAATAAAATAATGGCATTAATTTAGAGGTCTTAGATCTGAAAATTGGCACAAATTCGGGCACTAATGCAAACTGTGTCCCGCTGGACTCCTTGTTTGAGAATTTTTTAAAGGACAAGTTGGTAAATGATCACTACAGATTACAGAAGAAGCTTCAAAATAAAACAAGGCAGTGAGAAAGAATAACCTGATATGGAGTTGGTGGGATTATTTTAGATGTGGTGACTTCAGGGAGGGGACATGTAAATTGAGATTTGAATGCCAAGGTGCTAGTCTTCCGATGATCCAAGGAGATCACGTCCTTGACAAGGGGGTCACTAAGATAAAGGATGATGGGAGTCAGGAATGAGCTAGATCTGTTTTGAGGAATAAGATGGATGTCAAATGTGATGGGTAAGAAGAGAGTGGGAGGAGGAGGTTGAAGAGCAAAAGAGTGACACTATAAGTGACACAATAGGTCTTGCAGGAAGTCATCTGGGAAGCTCAGAAGAGAAGGACTTGCTCTGACTTAGAGTGTTGACAGTTCCCTGTTCAGGCTGCTGTTTGAACATGGATTACCAAAAAAAGGGAGAAATGAGACCACGATGAAGGCTGGTGCAGCTGTCTAGATGAGAGGCCATGTTGGTCCAGATGGTAGTTGGTGGACAGAATTGCCTTCAGGCACAAAACTTAGAGCGGCACTTAAATAATCAGTAATGGGGAGAAATAATATTTGAACTTTAAAATAAAGTTTTTAAAAAGTAGATGATAAAATAATCAAAAAACAATCTGATCTGATGTCTTAAAATATAGATTTATATCTATTTTAGGTATTTATTTTATCTATATTATAGGTTTAAAATTTGTGATCATAGGATCATGTTGTAAATTTTTTAAAATCAGATTAATTTTTTAATTTTGTTTTGAAATTGAAAAAAAACAAATTGGCAAACTGTCATCCTCACACTAGCTGCCTGTTATTATAAACAAAATGTTTTTAAAGTCAGGAAAGGGTACCAAGTGAGCTGAATTCAGCAGGTGCTGGGTTAAATACTGTATTTGTCTCAAATTTGGAGTTTTTATTTATTGCGTATTTTTGCATTGATTTTTTTTCAAAAATGGCACTAAAATACTCTTTATGACTACTAAATTTGTTGGGACCCCCTTAAATATCACCTCTGGATTATTTCATTTGCCTCACCTTAATCTATGCCTGGAAGTAGATTGTAAGGAAAGACAGACAGATTAAGACATGTTTTGGAGGTAGAGGTATCAGGACTTGTCTATGGTCAGCATTTGACATGAGTAAGTAGGAAAGTAAATAAGGAAAGTGAAGTAGTAAAGATATTACAGATTTTTTGGTTTGAGCAGTTGGGTAAATAGAGGCTCTAGTGAGGAAAAAAAGACCGAAATGTAAATATCTCATACGTTTCTTATGCAACAAAAATCAATACAAACATTTTTTAAAGGGAAAAAAATAGCAGCTGCTGTTAACAAGCCATACCTCAGTATACCAAGAGATGGGATCTTTTCAAAAGCACAGATCCTAGTCTCTACATCAAAGTGAAATTGGTTCAAAAAGGGGCAGAAACTTCCAATCATCATTTAAATAAGCCACATTTAAAATGCGGCTTCTTCCACCCAGTTTCCCTCAGGTTTGCACCACCTGCGCATAGCAGTTGCCACTCAAATGCAGTTTAATAACAGGATTTTATTATCAAGGGAACTCGACAGGGAAAATGAAAAGTTCTTAAAGGCAAAAGTGACCAGTTTTCTTACTCCAGTCCCCATTTTTAGTCCCAAAGGTCCCAAAGACACATGTCCATGATGGTGCCCTTTGCCCCTCCAAACCTGAGGCAGGCACTTTTCAAAGTTCAGTCTTTCTCCAGAGACTTCTCTTTGCTTCTTCTCCAGTGTTCTGAGCTGCTCCACTTCCCCAAGGCTCTTCAAACCTTTTTTCACAACTGCTGATGCACAAATCAGCTTTCCAAATCCCTGGCCATCTCCAGGAACCAGCTTTCCATGTCACCTTATTGTGGTGCCACACTCTCCACACCAGCCACTCTTCTCCCAGCCACCATGGCTCCTTGCCACCACCAGCTCACTCTTCCAGGGGTCACTCGGGCTACTCTTTACCTGCCTGCCATTCTCGTGTCCTTCCTCTCCCCAAAAGCCTCTCTTCCAGTCCCTGCTCCTTTCATCTTTATCTCTCTCCCTCCCTCTCTCTCTCTTTTTTCCCCTAAAAGCCTAAGATTCTAGTTTCCCTCTACACACCCTCTAGGTGATACATTTTCTCTTCCCCTCATGGGATTTTTAACAAAATAAAGTACCCTCCTTGTTTAGGCATCTTTTACCTCTGGATTTTTCAGACACACTTAATGACATCTGTGCCTAATTTTTAATATTGCCCATATTGGGGTTTCAGCTTCAATACTGCCCATATTAGGGTCCTGGCTTCAAAATGACCTATTTTAACCTTTTAAATAAAATTGTACTGATTTACTATTGGTTGATAACACTATATAAATATTGGGGTACAGCTTATGCTTCACTGAGCTCTCCACCAAAGTTCTAAAGTGATCCCATTACCAGCTTGGCCCCTTCTACCCTTTCCTCTTGCCTTCTTCCCCATTCCCTCTTATTTTTCCACAGTCTGAATTCAGACTGTTCTGTTTTGTTGTATTGTTTGTGTATTTGTATTCTACATATAAGAGAAAATAACCAGAAATTGTCTTTCATTTTGATTTATTTTGCTTTGCATACACACTTCAAGTTCAGCCCATGTTATCCCCAAAGTCAAGATTTCCCCTTTTTGAATACTTGAGTATTCCAATGAGCATATAAAATCCAACTTCTTTACCCAGCTATTTGTCAATGGGAATTTAGGTTGTTTCCACGTATTGGCTATTGTGAATAATGATACCCTGAACAGAAAGATCCAAAAATTTCTCTAATTAGCATTTTGATGTTTTCCAGCTAAATTCATGACAGCAGTTATTATTGGTTCATATTGTATATCTAGTTTTAAGTTTTTAAGGAATTTTCATACAATTTTCCATAGAAAATTGCTGCACCAATTTACATTTCCACCCATATGGCACAAGAGCTTCTTTTTCTTGGCAATCATGCCAACACATATTATTTTCCAGACTTTTTCATATCATCTCATTATGTGTTCAGGATAAGGGAGAACCCATGTGTAAGACTCACTGTCACATCTTTTATAATTAACAGAGTCACCCCTCCAAAACAGACCTGTGTGCAGACCAAGAGTCACGATCCAATGGCCATCTTCTTCACCCGTGGGACAATGAGTTCTCCCCAAATGGTCGCATTTTCCCAGTACAGCCTGGGAATGGGATTTAGCCAAGCCACAAGGTATAGTCCTATACAGCATCTACAAGCCTTAAAACTCTTTTCTTTTGTGAGTGAGGGAGAGTTTCATGGGACTGAAATAACAAGTTTCTTACCTGTGACTGCAGAAAATGTCCCTGTTGAGAGAACGGATGGACTGAGAACAGAGTAGAAGGATGGACACAAATAGATCAAAAGTGAATTACTACAGTGCCAGAAATCTAAGACTCCAGGAGAGTCTTAGAAGAATAGTGAATTCAGATCAGGAAGGAGGGATTCAGAACATACTTATTTAAAAAAAATCGTGTTTGTTGCCTGTTCTGTTAGCAGCACCAAGGTGAACAAGTGTGCCAAACATAGATGTGGAAGCACAACTAATAAAGGGTGGATGAGAGTCTGCATCCTAGATGAAATCCCATATCACACTATTCTTTAAAAATAATTCTTGAAGTGTTTCTAAATGTTTATCATACCGTCATCTTGGTCAATCCAATCAGTCCACTTTCCTTTCATCTCTCAACCTGATTTCCATCTCTTGGGTTGAATACTCATTGAAATCAGTGACTAACATGTTTCACTTTGGCTTCTAGGGGCCATTGTTGTCCAAGCATACTGTCACTCCTGCCTCAGAGGCTCAAAGATGAATCAAGTGGTTCTGCTTTCAAAAAGTCCACAGAGCATTTGTGTTGTGGATGATCTCACTTATATGAGGGCTAAAAGGAAAACAAACAAATAGATAAGAAAAATTTAAAACTAACTCTCAGAAAAATTGAAGCATAGAGCATGGGCGGGGGAGTAGGAGTGGGAGGGGCACAAAAGACTAAGACAATGGTTCATGGGTGATAAGGTGGTAGGACAACCCTGGGGTAGATCATGATGTAAAATACAACAAATAATAAAAAAATAAAATAAGTTCATAGACTCATCAGAGAGCAAAGCGTAGTGCATGAATCACTGTAATACATGACAGACCAGGTCAGGGCTGTATAGGAGAAAGTACCAGAGGGCTCAGAGGAAAGAGTAGTCATTTCCAAAATAAAGGGCCACATAAAGGATTAGAAGCAAGCTTCGTAAATGGAGCTAGATCTTGCACATGAGGGTGCAAAGAGCGCTCAGAACAACCAGAATAACCCAACATGAACTGTAGAAGAGAAAAAACAAGAGGAGCTAGAGAGCGCAGGGTCTTCTTTGACTGAAGTAGAAGTTGTAGAAAGAGAAGGAGTCACTGGAGAATTTTTTTAAGCAGGAATATATTATAGGAGGAATGTTCTAGAACCTAAGATCATTTGCTCAAGAGGAAGAAGCAGTGGCAATTTAGCTTCTAACAGTCAGTATCACCACTATGCATATTTTCCAGTCTTCCTCTTCTGCCATCTAAATCTGGATAATTCTTTGGTGCCACTGCTTTACTGTGAAGAAGCTCTAATCCAAAGAGGCATCTATTTCCAGCACAATAACAAGGAAAGTATTGGCACTGAACATTAATTCCAGCATTAAACCAACAAGGGTTCCAACCACAGTCATGTCAAAGACTAGGTGTACCCTTACGTAAGTCATTTCACTTGACAATTTTCACATTTCATCCTCTTAAATTCAAAAGGCGTCTTACAACCAACAGCATGTCAGGGTTTAATTGGCAGTGCTCTTGGTGAGTCATAGAATAATGGTGTGACTCAAGCGCAACTGAGTTGCTTCCATGAAATGAACATAGTAGTGTCTACCTCCTAGGCTTATGAGACTCAAGTGAGCTATTTAGTAGCATGCTAGGTTGGTGTCTGGCATGTAGTTGGAGCTTCATTAACAGCAGTGACTATGACAGAAACCTATACTTCCCATGGAATTGACTAGATGTGGACACACACCCCAAGTCTGCACTCACTGGCTTTGAACAAGTGATTTCCTATGACAGTCCCCACCTCTTCTAACCAAAATGTCAAGCTAATAACTTTAATAATTAGGTATAACCACAGGTGAGTGTCACCAGTTGCTCTCAAACTTACAAGCGCACACACCCAGCAGTCAATTTCCTGGAATGTGGGCCATAGACACACAACCTCATGTCTGAAACATCAGAACTACATGGATGGGATGTTCTTTTTTTTATGTAAATAGTTTTTAATTATTTTTGAAAGGTTTGACATTATTTAATAAACATGTACATGTGCATTTACATTTATAAAATACTTCCACTTCTAGTTATATATACTAAGAAAATATGTTTCAAACTGGGTTGGGAATACTCATTTAATAAAAACAAGTAGAATTAATTGTAAAAATCAAACTGCACTGTACTTCCTTTTTTTTTTTTTTTTTTTTTTTAATTAACCTGGATGGGATGTTCTTTAGATACTGAAGTAGCAAAAAGGTTGTGCTGGACAGTTGGTGAAACAAATGGCAGTATACTACTCAATGGAACATTAAGGTTCTACATGCTTGATGCAGAAAGGCCTTCTGTAGACACCAGCCAGGAACACATAGTGAAGAACAGGATGACGAATATGTTAGCATTTGTGGAGAAGAAAATCTGCAGCTTATGAGCATTTGTAAAGCACTTACCACAATGCCACAAATGTGGCATGAGAGCCTGGATATCAAGTAGACTGCAACCAGGCCACATAGAACAGCAAGACCCTGGCCCATATCCAGCTCAGGAAATCAAATCTTCAAATGCAGAACCTGCCTAGGAAGCCAGCCCGCTGTCACTAAAACTTGCAGAAAGTCAGACTACTAACACCAGGGAATCAAACAACAGTCCCTGTGACAATCAGCCCAAAATAGCCAGGACTTGATCAATCATTAATCGTTGTCTTCACACGGTCTTCATTTCCACAGGTGCGTGATAAGTAATAATCATTATTGTTGCTCCTAGTATCACCACAAGGGAATTCAGATATGTTTCCTATTTCTCTTTAGAAAGTGGATGGACCTCCAGCCGACAGACGTCTTCTGGTACCCAGGAGATGCCTTCAGTAGAACGTTATCACTGAGCAGTGTGTTGGGAGCTTGGCTCCAAGGAGCCTGTGTGTTTCTGTATCACATGCCAACCTTCTGCCCTGAGACTGTTCTAAAGGTAAGACTAGTTGCTGGTGTGGGCTGGGACAGGGCCAGGAGGAAGCAAGAGTGATGACCCAGTGACTCAAAGGTCCCTAATGCAGTGAATCAAGAATTAAATGTGGAATGCCATCTGCGAATGATGTGCTCTCCCTTCTCTGAGTCATGTGGTATCAGGAGACTTGGCTGCTCCCATTGAATTACTGAAAAATACACTTTAAAAATTAATAATGATAAAGATGATATATCAACTTAATATCAACTATCATATATTGACCTTATGCTAAAAACTTCATGTGCGTTATTTCATTTTATCTCCCCAACAACACTATGAGGTAGAGACTAGAGAAACTGAGGTTTAAAGAGGTTAAGTAAGTAGCCCAAAGAATCACAGTGGTGAAACCAGAATTAAACCTGGTCTATCTTACTCTTCCCATAATCCATAACCTACTCCCACAATCCCTAGTTTCACAAGCATTATCCAAACTTATTAGTAAAAGCAATAAAGAACTAAACAGTTTCTGGGACAGGCAGTGATCCATTCAGTCATCATCTGATTAACAAGATGCTTCTTAGATCCAGAAAGATAAAGTGAGATTCTGTCTCATAGCTCCTTAAGAGGAAGGACTTATCTCAGCTGAGTCTAGAAGTCAGGGACCCTCTCCTCTATACCTTTCTACCAACATTCTCACTGTCTTCCCATCTTCACACACTAATTGATTCTTCTTTCTTTGGGAGTCAAGGTTTTGCACCAATTTCCCATCACCATTCTGTCTGGAAATCCAAAAATATACCAGGATTTGCTCCAACACAAACATTCCATCAGGTAAGATAGGATCTCTCCATAGAGGTTCCATGTCCACTCAGGGTATCATAAACAAGACTAGGAACTTCAATTTATTGAAGTAGACCAGATTCTACCCTCCATTAATGCACCCATCTTGTTGCCATTTCTATCAATCACTCCACTAGAGTGTGGGACTTTTATTTCCTTGTGACTTCTAAAGTTCACATCTTCTTGTCCCAAAGAGATCCTGAATATACAGCTTAATTGTAATCAAGAGATTGGGTATGGTGATTCCATTTATATGCATATCTTCCTTTAACAAAATTAATTTTGTAAGCAAATATATTTCATGTAAAATACAGGACAACACTAAGTCCAATTCTTCTATTGGATATAAATACTTCTAGACCTTTGAAAAACAAATTTATGTCTCAATCTATCCCCATAGAAATATATTTTGATACTGGTGAGAGGATAAATAGGTGGTATCACATTGTATTTTTCACTCTACATTTTACCTTAGATCTTCCTTCAGAAGGCTGGCCTCTTCCCATCAGTTAGTACTGTTAATTGTTCCATTCACTTTTCACAAGAATTTTTCTTCTCCAGAAGAATAAATGAAAGTTTTCATATAGTTCGACCCAAATGGAAAGTCTGAAATAGATTACTTCATTAACCAGCATTAAGACCATCACTATCACTTAATGAATGCCTCCTATATTTGGCAATATCCATATCATTTTCCCAAGAGTCTTCCTTATGACAGACCTATTATATGTAGAAATACTCAACAAGCCTAAGACAAAATTTTGATAACTTTCCAGCTTCAAGAGATTCAAGAGTTTGAGGCATTGTGTGGCTGCAGGAGGACCCCTAAGCCCTGAGATGATGGCCGACTGGAAACGCATCACTAAGTTGGACATCTATGAAGGCTACGAGAAGACTGAAACTGTATGCCGATAGTGACTCACCATTCTGTCAGATCACCACACTTGGTTTACTGTGTAAACACGTAGGGTACACACTAGACATGCAGCTAGCTGGATCTTAAACACAAGAAGAGAAAAATGACTTTTGCTAGAGGGACCCATCTTTGATCGTAAGACAAAGGATTCAGGGCAATGACAAATGTAAACTTGTAGCTTTCACAACAGGAAGTTAAGCTAGTTTCTACCCAATAATAATTCCTACTTTCTCTGTAATGTATGAAGGAATGTCCTCTGACGAGAATGGGGGAAATGATGGGGTAGTAATCTGAGCGAAGAATGTTTAAAACGATAATTGTTGACAGGTAAAAACCACAACGACATATTATCTCACCTATGAGAATAGAATATGAGAATAGAACATGTCAACAATAAGTGCTAGAAAGGATTGGAGAAAGAGAAACTGTGATGTTCTCTTGGTTGCCATTTGTTTGCCCCGGGTCCACACACTGTGACTGGTTGATAGTCTTTATGTATCTTTAGTCTATGGATTTCCTCATTATCTCTTTTTTTTCTTTTTGTAGATTGTCACTTAGAAAAGCTGAGATGTTGGTTCTTTAGAATATTTTGCAGTCTGGGTATTGCTGGTTGCATGCCTGTGGTGCTAAGATGTATGGCTCCTTAAAATTGGTAGAGCTAGAGGTGTGATCAGATTCCTGCTTTATTTTCTCTTCTTCAATACATGTCTTGGATCATCTGATCTTTCATCAGGAGACATGTAATGTCTAGTTTTCTCTTTTTATTTTTGATGATGGCAACAAACATTGGTGGTTAATGACTAGATCAATTAATCCATTCTTTTTTTTTTTTTAAAGCAAAAATTTGTCTGCATTTCTTTCATGCAGGGACTGCTATGTGCCACTTCTAAAGAAATGAAATTAAAACCAGGTTCTCTGGGAAAACCATTGTCACCATATATTGTCCAGGTGAGACAGTTATTATTAATTGAACTCTTACTATGTGTCAAGCAATGTCCTTACTGCCTTACTGCGTTATTTCATTTGCTTATGGCAAACAAAAGCCTAATGCAAGGTACTATTATTATCCTCAAATAGCAGATAAGAAAATTGAGATTTAGCAGGTTAGGGTAACTTTTCCAAGATTACCCAACTAGTGAGTGGCAACTTCCACTTTCAAATATGACGGAAGTAGTGTAAGTGCACCCAGCATTTAAAAAATTAACAGCAATCCTTCATGAACTCTCCCCAAAAATACAAGATGGCTTTTTGAGGACTGGTCTCAAAATGGCATCATAGAATAATGTCAGGACTATGCAAATGCCAATATCAAAGACCTCACAAGAAAAGAAAACTACAAACTAATGTTTCATATTACTAAAGACCCAATCATTCTCACCAAAATACCAGCAAACCTAACTAGTAACATGTAAGTGGATTATATACCACAAACAAGTATGATTATTTTAGATATTCAAGATTGGCTCAATATGTGGAAATCAATATTATAAACTATATTAATAGAATCAAAGAACAAAAATTCATTATCATCTCCATAGATATAGAGAAAATCATTTAATAAATTACTACAACTATCAATGATGGTGAGGATGTTGAGGAAAAAAGGAAGCCTTCTTACACTGTTGGTGGGAATATAGACTAGCTTAGTCCTCATAGAAAACAGTTTGTTTTCTCCAAAGATTAAAAATTGATGTCTTATGTGACCCAGCAGTCCCACTCCTATGTATCTACCCAGAGAAAACAAAAACACTAACCTAAAGGGAATCTTGCACTTCCATGTTTATGGCACCATTTAAAACAGTCAAAATAAGGAGACAACCTAAATGCCCCCAAATGATGAGTAAATCAAGAAGTTGTGGTCTAAACAAACAATGAAATACTACTCAGTGATCAAAAAAGACAAACCAATGTCACTCATGGCAATAAGGATTGCGCTGGAAGAAATAGGCTAAATAAGTCAAAGCAGAAAAACAAATACGAGGTGGTGTCACTTATAAGTGGAATATAGAGAAACTAAACAAAGGAACAGATATAGCCAAGTTTAGAAAACTAACCCTGGAAAATTAATTATAGGCCTGAGGAATTCAGAGGGGGAGGGAAGGGATGAGAATAAAGTGGAGAGGGAGTAGACTGGGCTAATGTGGGGACAGTGAATGGACTATGGCAATGACACTTGAAATGTGTGTTTGGAAGGGGTGGTTCTTATATCAACCATAATATAAACCAATATTACCTCAATGAAGTAAAATGCTTTAAAAAAAACTAGGAATAAAGAGGAACTTTCTCAACAGGACAAATGGCATCTACAAAATCCCACTGCTAACATCACATTTAACAGTGAAAGATTAAAAGCTTTCCAAGATCAGGATTTACAAAGAAGTTTGCCCTTACTGCTTTTATTCAACATAGAGATTTTATCCAGGGCAATTAGGCAAGAAAAAGAAATAGGAAGCCTATGAATTGAAAAAAAAAAAAAGTGAAACTATCTCTATTCAAGAAGACCTGAACTGGCATATAGAGCATTTTAAAGATAAACACACATATATACACACACTTAGAAATAATCAATGACTTGAACAAATTTTCAGGATACAAAATCAAAATGCAAAAATCACCTGTACTCTAATAATCTAGAACTGAACAATCCACAATAACAATAAGGAAAACAATTCCATTCACCATAAAATCAACTTTTTAAATCTCATTTGAAAATAGGTTCCCCAGATAATTCATTTCATCTCTTAGATTTTAATGACTCTTTTTTTCCTCATAAAATGTTTTCCTCCAAGGTATGAAGTCTTACAACCTTAAAGATTTTATGACCCTTAGAGCTGATAGTTCCTATGAAGAAAGCCTAGCTTATTCAGTAAGGAGAATAAACTCAGAATGACAATGAATATTTCTTTCCAAGGTGACAGCATAGAAGGATACAGTCCTCACAACTGGGTGTGTATGTTGATATTTACTCTGAAATGTTATCAAAAGTCTGGAGATACTGCTACGTTGAAAACTCTCTGAGTTAGGGGTTCAGGATGGTGTTGCTCTTAATAACTTCTGTCATATTACTCCATGGTCATACTTGTATTTTAGGTCAAAAAATGGAGTCATTTGGCTAAAATAACTCAAGGCTTTCAAATGTCTTCTACTTACTCCTAACTTGGCCTCTAATCATTAATAGGAAAAAATAGCTCCACCTTCGAGACTGCCCTAAAACTGCCAACTTCCTGTTTGAAAACATTCTTTGTGTTTCTTTTGTTATAAATTAGCTGGATAGCCAAGTGTTCTGGTTTGATGCTCTATCCCTGGAAATCCCTGCTTTCCTAAGAGCTTCATGCTAACAGTTGGACAATTCTCTGATCTCATTCTCAGCACAGAACTCAGAAAATGCCTATTTTTCTAGATAAGGAAGTTGAGCATCAGGAAAGTGAAGCATACAGGGTTCTCAGAGTCACCAAGTGGAGAGTAGACATTCAAACCAGCCCTTTCCTCTGGCCTCTCTGACGCCATAGCCATCGTCTCTCATGCTCAGTCTACACCCACCAAGCAATTTCCTAGAATCCTGAGTGGGAATGGGTAGGGATTAGAGCCTTGTGCTGTTCCTAGTGTTTTAAGAACAGAACAATATTTTGCAAGGCTAAATTCGTGGATTTTGAATTTCAGATTGTGAATGAAAACGCAAATATACTGCCTCCAGGAGAAGAAGGCAATATTGCTGTTGGCATCAAATGGAAGCAACCCGGCTCTGTACACTGTCCCCACACGGTAAGGGAAACTTTGTTTTCACTGAACTTTCGTTGCCACTACCAGTAATGGTGCCATAACTATAGGCTATTTTGTGATTTGCCAGATACCTTGGGGTCAACTTTTAATTTTGCAAATTTTCATCTGCCAGACTTTCAGCTGTGTGTGCCCATAACAAACATCTTGCCTCGGTTACTTTGTATATTTTTGAAGAGTTAGTTGGCAGAAAGTGCAGATAAAATACTTTGCCCTGAGCTGCTTCAACAAGTTTTTCATAAGAATAAGGACTCCTCTGTGAGTTGGCGACTACCCTGGAGAACAGAGCAAGACCTGGTCTCAGAAAAAGAACTGAGTGTGGTGGTGCACACCTATAATCCCAACTACCTGAAAGGCTGAGGCTAGGGGTCACTTGAGCACGCCGGTCTGGGACTACCCTGGGTAACATAACGAGATCTAGTCAATTAATTAATTAATTAATTAATTTTATAAAATAAAGAATAAGAATTCCTTAGTAATCACTGCCATTGCCTGAGGAGAAAAAATAATGCCTGTATTGTGTACTATCCAACCTATATTTCTATTTTTCCTATTGTTATCAGAAGTTATTTTATAGCTTTTGTTAATACAAATGCAATCAAGGCTCATTCCTTTATTTGACTCTTGCATTACTGGTTACTCTTATCTAAAACAAATCTGATCTGGTTTAGTTTTTAGTAACACGTTTTTAAAAAGTGGAGATCTATTTTCTTGTTAAATATACCAAATTCTAGATTTATCTAGTGTATCTTCATCATGAGACTCAGGATATCCATTTTTGGCAAGAATATTACTTAGGTGATGTTGCATATTTTTATTTCTTCTAATTGGGGGAACTTTGTGTTGTTCCACTTTGGAAGTTGATAACTTTAATCCTTTGCATTACGGTGGTCACTGCCATTTCTCTCCATTTAAAAGTCCATCTCCCTCCCCCTTCATCATTATTAATTAATCTGTGGAGTAACCATTTGTGACTCTGTGACTATTTTATTTTCCAATCAACTGCCATCTGATAATTTTCTTGTTCTTCCCTGGATAGAAAATACAGGATACAAAATGGTGAGTTTTAAACTTGCCATTCCTCATACACTTATTAGGTGCCATTTTTCTACAAAGAAGAACTTTTCTTTTTTTTCTGTCGTGAACTTTCATTATTTTCAAGTGTAAATATATAATCCAGTCAGCCTTTTGTGATAATAAAATTGATCTATGTTCAATATAAAACAATTTTGGAAAATTCAGAGAAAGACAAAAAAGAATATTCTTTTTACTCATAGCCTGTAGTTATTGCCCACTACCAGTATCTCCTTATAAGACATATACACTGTTTTATAATACTGTATTTTCATTTCTACCTGATATTGTGAAACCTGCTATCTTATTTCTCATGATTTTCACAGATCAATTATTAATCTGACAAAGGTTTTATTAATTTCACAATATCCCACCAAATGCATGATTTATTTGACCTATCCACTATTGATGGAAATTTTAATTATCTCTGATGTCTTATATTATAAATACTCCATCACTAAACTTCTTTTCTTAGTACTTTAAATGATATTTTGATAATTCCCTGTGGAAAAATAGCAAAAACAGAATTTCTGAGTTATTGGCTATGTAAAACTTTTTAAATATTTTAATATTGCAAATTTTCCATAAAAGACAATATCAAATATTTTAAAATGTTGACAATGTAACTAAAACATATTGAAACCTAGAATTCTCTTTCTTCCCCATAGTACAGGGATTGCAAAGGAATGACTCAGGTATCATTCATATACCTACTGGGTTTTTTTGTTGTTGTTAGTTTGTTTCAATTTATGTACACACACACACACACACACACACACACATTACATCATTGTATTTCCCAGAGTTCTCCCCCTATCATATCACCCATGAACCATAATCTTGATCTTTCGTGCAACTTTCTTCCCTGATTTCTCCTTCCCCCACTCCTTCCCACCTGTTTGCCCCAGTCCCATTGTTAGCTTATTTTGGCCTTTTTCTTGACTTTTTGTTTATATCCCACTTATAGGTGAAACCATCTTGACTTCAGTCTTTTTCTTTCTGACTTATTTCTGCTTACATGATTTCTTTTAGGCCCATCCGTGTTATCACAAATGCATCATATTTGTCTTTTTTGATTGTGGAATAATAGCCCATTTTGTAACTATACTGCAACCTTTTCAACCATTCATCAGTTTTGGGGCATTTGGGTTCTTTCCACATTCTGGCAATTGTAAATAATGCTGCAATAAACATCCAAGTACAAGTGTCTTTTTGAATTAGTATTTTGGTGTTCTGCTGGAATTTTTTGTACTGTTTGGGAGTGAGTTGTTTACAGTGTTTTACTGTGATTCATGAGCACTTTGATTAGTAGTTCACCCTTGGATTTAAGAATCTGGACAAGCTTGACATGTGATTCTTTTTTTTGAGACCAAATCTCACTAAATTCCCCAGGGAACCACAGACTCATGTTGCCTAGGGTACCATGGACTCAAGTGATCCCCAGCCTCAGCCTCCCAGATAGCTGGGATTACAGGCACATGCCACTACGCCCACCTATTTTTTGAGACTAGGTCTTGCTGTGTTGCCCCAAGCAGTTCTCGAACTCGTGGACTCAAGCAATTCCTAGTCTCAGCCTCCCTTCCTAGGCTGGGATTAAAGGCACGCACCACCCTGCTAGGCCCAACATGTGGTTCTGAGAGCAATCCGGGTTCAGTGCTGTCAGCATCTGCAGGCACCCTGGATTAGTGAGCAAGCAAGATAGGGCTAACAGCACAGAGGGATCTATGTGTGATCATCCCATTGTGCTGCTGGTCTAATACTCTTAACCCAAATTGACCTTCTTCTGATAGAAAGTTAGCCATGGGCAGTGTTCAAGATATTCAAGATTGGCTCAATATGTGGAAATCAATATTATATACTGTATTATATAATATTAAATTAAAAGTAAATTTAAGAGCAATGACTGGGTTTGGTGGATGAGGAACCTTAGTAAAGGGTACCCTGCACCCTTCACACTCTCTGCAACTGGCACTCTGCCAAATGTTACACTTGCCTTGCCTCCTGATGGGCTCCAGAAAAACTTTCCAGATAACCTTCATTATTCCTATTTCCTGCTGGATGAAGGGGTACTAAAAGAGATCACCAAGCAAAGGTGTGTGTGTGTGTGTGTGTGTGTGTGCGTGTGTGTTTATATGTGTACGGGCATGTGTGTTTTCTATGTGGAAAACCCCTGGAGAGTGGGAATCTGTGATATCTTCTCATCTCCTTTTGGGATGAGCTACACTGTTTGGTTCCATTAAATTACTGTGGAAATGAACTAATCTGAGTTTCTGGATTTGTTTTTCTATCAGATGAACTGGGAGGAATACACTTCAGCAAGAGACCACATGCTTTACCTCACAGGGGATAGAGGAGTCATGGATGAAGATGGCTACTTTTGGTGGACTGGAAGAGCTGATGATGTTATTGATATGTAGCCATCAGAGATGAAGAAATATTTGCGGTTACTGCTACTGAGCCTGAGAGCTGGGGGTTATGGGGTAGGGCTAAAACCTCTAGATTGCCCCAGAAACAGGTATATGGGACTTTCTTGAATTTTAAAATTGGATATACCTAATGATTCAACAATGCCCCTCCTAATTTGAAGGACTATATACAATACTTTGTCCATTTCAACCCTATTTACAATAACCTGAGTGGCTACCAACAGATAAGTGGATTAAGAAGATGTGATTGATGTGTGTCTGTGTGAAATGGAATATTGCTCAACTATAAAAAAGAGAGCGTATGTTATCTTTGGGATCTGATTTCTTGATCTCAAAATAATGCTTGTGAGATGCATCTATGTTGTTGTTTGTATCTGTTTCTGTAGTTCCTTCTTTTTCAATGCTGTATAGAATCCCACTGCATGAATATACCTAGAATTTATCCTTTCTACTGTTAATGAGAGATTGAAATTGTTTCCAATTTAGGATAACATGTGTAAGGATGTCATGAATATGCCAATACCCATTGTCAATTATATGAAGATATTTGATTTATATATATAAATGAAAATATTGTGTCATAGTATAGTTACATTTTAAGCTTTAATAGAAATTACAACTTCCTACTATGGTGGAATAAAATATTCCACTTTAATCAAAGTCCCAGATGTTCTGTATCCTTACCAATATTTGTTATTGTGAATCTTTAAAATTTTAATAATCCTGGTTAGTTTAGTAATACTTATTATATTTTTAATATATAACTTTTAGGGCCACATAGTTGTTCATTCTGTAAAGATAGTACCTGGTTTTCAACTTTTCACTTGAATCACATTTGAGTAATCACTTTTTAATGCAAATGTGTGATTGCATCAAAAATGATAATGCAGTTATAATGACACACCCTATACAATTAGAATGATAAAAAATATTATGAATAATTTTATGTCTTACTGGAAGAATTTTTTGGGTCAAAGAATATAAAAAGTTTAAAGTATAGTATCAAATTATCTTCTAGAAAAAAATGACCTAACTCATCTTCCCACCTACAACATAGGAAACTCTTAGTTTTTCTGAACCTTTGTCAAATCTGATTATTATCAGTTTTTTTAAGTCTTTGTTAATGCAACAGATTAAAAAAATATTTCCTTATCAGTCTTATTTGTTTTGTGATTCCTAGGAAGATTGACACTTACCTTATATTTATTCACATTTAAAATCTGAATGTCTGAGTTTTTCTTAATGATTTTTAAGAGTTTGTTATGAGATGAGGATTTTATTCTTTTAACAATCTAATTTGCTACAAATAGGACTTATTTCCTTTTTAAAACCCTGAACAGTGGGTCCCACTGCATATGACAGCTGTGTGCAGTAGACAATAGGATGGAGGTAACTGTGTGCATTATGCAATAAAAGTCCTCAATATGCAGTCCTTCCACCTACTTGCTGTGACCTAAAATACCTGCTTACTAGCAGAGAACTTTGGCATTAAGGTGTTGTTTTGAAAGATCACAACAATAGGAGGAATGTGCCACAAACCCAGTTCAGGAAAGATCTTTTCACTGTATCAAGGAATCACTTACTAGATTTTCAGTAGCACCCTGAGATATCAGGAGACACAACAGGTTCATTTTCATGGAAAAATGAGAGCAGTCATAAAGAATCAGAATAAAATAGCCATAAACCCCCACAATGGAGGAATCTCTAGCAGCCAAATAAAGTGGAGGAAATGAAGCAAGACAAACCCTCGAATTAGGAAATACTTCCTTACAGACCAGTGCTGGTAATATATTGACCCATAAAAGAATCTGGGATTGCAATATGACAAAATATAGGAGGACATACAGAGACTGTAGGGTATGGCTGCATGTTATTTGAGCTGATGTGCAAGAATTCTCTGAAAGACACATTTGAGTAAAAGTAGGAAGTTGTTAATCACCTACCTAAAGAGAGTGGGTCTGTTGCTTTCTTCTGGATCAGAGGGATATGCAAGTTTGGGGCCAGAACTGAATTGCCTGGAACAACAGAAAAAAGGCTGAACAAAGCTACCTATGTCTTTTTCATTCCTCTTTTCTCATGCAGCAAACACTCTTATCTCCAAACAAGCGTTGAACAAATATAAAGAATATTGGTTGGAGGACTAACAGGGGGATATCAATTTCAGGCAGGTTATAGAAAGGCAGAGAATAGAGGAGTGAAGAGACACCGGTTCTCATGGGACTCACTGAAATCTTCAAGCTTGTGCCCTCCTCCTTTCCTTACAAAAGAAAGAGAAGATAAAAAGAAAGTGAAAGTCAAGGAAAAACCACCTTGCCTGGCCTATGAACTGACAACCCACCACCTCTTATCCACAGTCCCCAAACCTGAGAAGCTCTGTAAAATAAAAATGCCTTTTACATCCCCCTTGATAGCAAAACCCTACTTGATGGCTTGTGAAACTTCATATAGTCTTCCTTTGTGCTACTTGTTGGGAATTTTCATCTATTTTACTGCAGAAATACATAGGAGAATTACTTCAGCAAGCTGTTTCAAATCTTCCTAGAGGAGGAGGGTGGTTCTCTTTCTAAAAGCTAAAAATTTCTGAATTCTAAATCTTGCTCACTATATTGGTTTGAAGGCATAATCTTCCCCAAAATGTCAGAAATGTTCACAAAACAGAACAGTGCCTACCCTCCAGAGAACAGGAGCTGTAATTTCCTCTGCCCGTGTTTGTCTCTGTGATAAGAACACTTCTGAAGTTAATTCCAAGCAGGTAACAGCCAGATACCACAAATGAAATTCTGGATGCAAAATATCTGTCACTTATATAATGTACATAGAGCTAACATCCCTAACAGACAAGGAGTTCTTCTAGAAGAAAAGGATCAAAAAGGATCAAACTTGATAGAAAAATAAGCAAAAGACACGAATAGACAATTCACAAGAAAAGATGTAAAATATGGTTATTTATTACTTATTTATATATTATTTATCAATTTATTAGTTTAACATTAATGGTGTAATGTTAAATTTTATTTAGACATATCAGTATAAACTCAAAATTTCTTTTTTTTTTTCTATTGATTTTCTGTGCATTTGGAAATGACTGGACAGGATGCAGCTTTTTCATCACTCATGTAATGAATATGTTGTAAATGATGGCTATCAATTTTGATAAAAATAACAGCAGAAAAGTTAAATTTGACCTTCTGAAGCCACTAGAAATTAATCAATATTATGTTTAATGCTGAAATCTTAGAAACTGTCTTTGATAGTTGAAAAACTGAAACATTAGCCAATGTATTCTTTATTTCTTATTTAATTTTTTATTGAGTATATATTTTTCTTATAGTGTTGTATGCCCCCAAGTTCCCCTACTATTATACTACCCATGTACTGTCATCATGGTCTCTTGTGCTCATCCTTCCCCTGATTCTGAATTTCTTTTGAATTGTATTTCCCAGATCTGTGTCCTGAAAAAGCTCTAGAAACAATGGCATCTAATAATAATGGCATCTAATAGTAATGAGTTTAAGTAGAGCTTGAATCTTGATTTTTTTAATACCAATCCTTATCCATAGAGCTCCCCTGAAGAAATTGTTGCTTCTACATGTAGAGCAGAGAAAATACCATATCAAAGATGATAGGAACAAGCCAAGTGGATGCTAAGGTCAAGTTGAAAAGACTCCTGTTCACCAAAGTTGAGAAAATGTGGGTATCATAAGGAATAACCACTGCAATTGTTTTAAAATATTGACATTTAAGACTCTAGTCATCTGTAGTGGCATGTGAGGAGGAGAGTGTCAAGGAAGAAAAGATCTTTTTAAAAGGTAATGTCCAATAGTAAATGTAGACGGAACAATAGAATTTGGAAATCTACGTGTTGCAAACTCTGACTTGGTGATTGAGTTAGACAGTGATCATTCTTAGATGCCACCTCCTGTAAATGAAAGTTGTCCCGGAATAATATATTCAAACAGAGTCAATCATTATCCCATCAGTTGCATGCTGACACAAATGTTTCTTCACAATGAAGAAATGTGTTTGATGACCAAGTGAACAAATGTAGCATCATCCAAAGAAACAACCTGACAGCATGTCCCTATTGATGTGAAATGACATCTCTTTACAAAATGATGATACTGAATCTAATGCTGATCTAAGTTTAACCTCCAATTTATAGTAAAGAAGCAAGTTAAATGATAATGTGTATAATTGCAATGACATGGAAGCAACCCAAATGTCCCAAAACAGATGATTGGATGAAAAGATGTGGTATATCTACACAATGGAATATTACTCATCAATTAAAAATGACAAATTTGATGATTTTATGATAACATGGACGTACCTAGAAGAAATAATAAACAGAAACAAGTCAGAAAGAAAAAGACAGAATCCAAATGGTTTCACTGATATATGGAACATAAGAAAAACAAACAAAAGGCCAGGAGGAAAAGTCAAAACAAGCTAAAAACCAAACTGAAGTACATAACTGGGGGGGGGGGGGTGGAGGAGAGGGGAACATCAGGGAGGGACGAGCTCTGGGGATTACAAAGATGTGAAATATATATGTATTATTTAAAAATTTTTAAATGATAATATGAATGTCTTATCTGTTGGAGTTGTTATAACAAAATGCTACACACTGGATGGCTTATAAACAAACTTATATTTCATAATTCTGAGGGTGGGGTCCAGACCAGGGTGCCAACATGGTTGGGGGGTTCCTTTTACTTTTTATAGATTCATAAGTTACGAGAGTCCAGAAAACTCTTTGGGGTCTCTTACAAAGGCTCTAACACTAGTCACTGGGATTCTGACTTCAAATGTCAACACTCAAAAGTTATCTTCTCATCACATCAAGGATTTAAATATTGGAGGGGGTGGTGAAAGAGGGGTGAGGGAGGAGCACAACTATTCAGGCCACACCAAGAAGAAAGCAATTGCTCCTGAGGTAGGTACAGCATTCAACGCAATGACTGACCTGGATTTTTCTCAAAGACTGCGTCAAGGGGGAAAAGGCAAGAGGATTCTTCTAGAATTAAGCAAGACTAACAAGATCCAACCACAAAATGCATTGATTTAAGAAAAAAGCAGCCATAAAAGACATTTGAGGATAACTGAGGAATGTTTAGTGTGGAGAGGCTATAATGACAGAAACTGTGGCTACATGTCTCACGTGTGGCTAAATTAGGTTTCTGCAAGAGAATGTCCTTGTGTTTTAAAGAACAGTGAAGAATTTAAAAGTGAAAAGCATGACATCTGCTACTTGTTTTCAGGTAGGTTAGAAAAACATACGTGTGTATATATATATATATGCATTTTTATATGTGTACATGTATAGAGAGGGAAGTAATGCAAATAGTACCCCAAAATGATTCTGACTTTTAAAGTCCCCAAAACATATTGAAAATCAGTGAGCTAGGCAATAAACAACCTGGATCTCACTTTTCAATTAGTATTTCTGATGGGGGCTGTGAAGTCAGACTAAAATTCATCTCCTGGTGTGTGTCTCTCTGTCACAGTAACACCTGGGTTTTTTTATATCAGCTTCACATATGTTCTATCTAACTGGTTCTCTTGTCTGGAATGTTGTGAAATCTTTTATAATCTGAGATTCTCTGTGTTTGCCTTTTGAAAGAGAAGTCTCCCTGTAGCTTATGGCAACACCAAGAGTGACTCTGGTCACCTGGGATAAATCAGTAATTCTAACTGTAATGAGGTGTGGGAGCAGACAACTTTTTCCTTTGCTTTCACAATCTCTGGAGGCAAATAATTTATGATTTCCTTTTCTTCTGTAAACTAAAGGGGATAGGATCCTCAGTTGCCTTCTATTGTTAAATCTCCATGCTTCAGCAACACTGGTTCAGGTCAAAATTGTGAAGTAAGAGAGCAAGAACAGCTTCCTGAAGCATGAAAGCAAAATGTGTAATCTCGTACACTAGTTCTGCACAGAACAATAGGAAGAGATCAGCATCAGCGTCAGAAGGCTGATAAAGGCTTTCCTGGAAAGATCCCGATTTTTACCAGCAGTGTGACTTTGGGCAACTTATACTCAGTTATGTTATGTCACCTGGAAAAAAAGATGATAAATGTAATAATGACTATTCCACCAGGTTATTGTGCATTGGATGAGTTAAAATCTATGAAATTGCTTTGTAATATGAAATCAATCATGATAAGATGATCCCAGCTAATCAAGTCACTTGAATTAATGAAGAATCTCAAGTCCAACAAGGATGTCACACAGCAAGTTTGTTTACTCTTTTATCCACTAACGTGTATAGAGCACTTCCCATGGGTCAGAAGTTGTGCTAGAATATGGGAGATAATTGACTGTACTCTTGCAGTGTCAGAGAACCATATAGATAGAGTCTATAAAGGCAGAGAAGTAGAGATAAACTTCTCTCACCAGTTTTATTAAACTGTCACTGCACTATACATTGAGCCTTACAACAGCCATATGAAAGGTCCTGTGGTTATCCCCATTTTATGCCTAAGGAAAGTGAAGACAGGAATGAGAGGTAATAAAGGTCTGGAAAATATCTGCCAGAGTGCAATAGAAGGAGTGAAGTCTAGATTCAGAAGGTGGAAGGACGTAGGAAATAAATGGGAGACAAGGATAAGGAAAACAAGAGACAATAAGAAACACCTGCTATTGTAAGTGGATGAGTGGTAGCACCATTCAGAAGAAGGATCAAAATGGTGGAGAAGACAGAATTTTCTTATTCATTTATCCATCATTAACTTAGTACTTACTATATTTTTATCAGCATCTATAGCAATTTACGATACAGATGAACATGATTATCTTCTAGAAAAGGAGAATAATAAGTTCAAGTATCATTATGATGATTTCTCAAGGTATCAATCAGACATCTGGCTGAAGTTAGCTTTTTTTATTTGAATTAACTTCAATTAGCATCATCCCTGCAGCTCCATTCATGTTGCTGCAAATGGCATGAGTGTGTCTCTTTTGATCGCTGCATAATATTCCACTGTATAAATTGGTGTGAAGGAAAAAGAAAAATACAGATGATCTCACTTATATGTGGAATATAGAAAAAACAAAAAGTCAAGAGAAAGAGCAAATAAGCTGACCATAAAACTAAGACATATGACAAGGGAAGAGGAGTAAAGAGGGTGAGTAAGAGGGGGCGCAAGGACAAGGAAATATGGTGATGAATCACTGGTGATAAGGTGGTAGGAGAACTATGGGGAATACGAGAATGTAAAAAAAATAATGTAAAAAGAAACTTAAATAAAAATGGTGAGAAAGAGAAAGAAGAGTGATGAGATGAGACAGGAACGGTGGATAAACCCCATCATATGCAGAGCATTAAATTTCAGTCCTCACAGTTCATTAAAATCACCAGTAGAACTTTTTTAAATATCACAGATGACTGGTCCTCCCTTCCAGAGAAAGTGATTTAAGAAGTCTGAAATGGAACTCGGGCAAAGGTGTTTTTAAAAGCTCCTTGGGGATTCAGGCGGATCCTCAAAGTTCAGGCTCTAATACTAAGACTTCAGGGAGTCTAAAATCGGGAGAATATGTATGGAAAAGTATGTGTGGATTCAGAAAATTTATGAAAGCTCAGCCTGATAATCTGAGGAAGCATTTCAAAAGAACTGCTCTTTCAAGAGCATTCCCCCACTGAGAAACATGAGCAGTCTTAATTGCCAGACCTCCTGAGAACAGAAAAGCATTGCCTGCCAAGAAAACTTC
>PVHY01003608.1:62243-105528 GCA_004024945.1 Uropsilus gracilis | reverse complement strand
GACATTGGTGAGACGATTAGGACTGAGAGACTGAGGATTTTGGGGCAATCTGGGAAAGGACTTTGGACAATACTGAGAAAAGGTTTGGACAATGTTGAAGTATTCTGAGTCTTACATGTTTCTTTTGTAGTTAATAGGATAATTAGAAATCACTTTGTTAGAAATAAATTAGTCTGCACTGCACTGATAGTCTTGGTTTAATATTTTGGTTAAAAAAGGCTGAGGATGGTGGTAAGAACTAACGAGTGGAAAGTTTAAACTGTGTATTAAAGTTTTTTTTTTCTGCAGTTTTTGGAGCTGAAAGCAGAGAGCAGCTGGCTGGCTTTTGCATATCAATGGTAAAGGTAATCAGTAAAAATGCTAATGAAGAGTGTGTAGCCTGCTTTGGAGAAAGAAGCAGGCAGATAGCTGTATCCAGTTAAGTAAAGACAGAAAGTCTCTTTTTACCCACTTTCAGAAACAGTATCAACAACAACCACAAATCTCCTTCAAACTTTCCATTCCTTCTAGTTTACCAGTTCTTGGTTGTTCCCTTCAAAACATACTTTTGGGGAAGAACTCTTGACAATAGAAGTTGCTCAATTCCCCTCATCTTTCACTTGACTCCCTCTCTCTTACCACCCCCCCCCCATCATTTTTCCTCCTTTGATCCCCACTACCATAGGATCCTTTTCATTATGCTTACCACTTCCTTACCAATACCAAAATTTTTACCTTAATTTGAACACTCTAAGGTACCTAACAACTCTTCTTCCTCCAAAAAAGACATAAACAATAAGTACAAGAAAAGAACTTCAACATCATTAACCATTTAGGGAAATTCAAACCAAAACCATGAGATATCACTTGACCAATCATATCTAACATCAAAAAGATATAACAGTGTGACAATAATGTAGAGAAACTGAAACTCTCAGTTAGACCTTGCTGGTGGAATGTAAAATGGTGCAGACATCTCAGAATTTAGTTTGACGATTTTCAAAATGTTAAATATAAAGTTATTATATATGAACCAGCAATTCTATTCCTAAGTATATACATTCACACAAAAACTTGTATGTGAAATACAATGAAACACTACACTTTGTACCATCAGAATTAGTGTCAAAAAGTGGCAAAGATGTGTAGATAGTAGAAGCCTGGGGCATTGCTGGTGGGAACTTAAGAGTGCAGTCACTGTGAAAGATTGGCAGTTCCTTGAAAAGATAAAAAAAAAATTAAACATAATTATAATCTAGCAATTCCACAATGGTTAACAAAAGAACAGAAGGCAGGGTTCAAACAGATATCTGTACACCATTTCATAGCATTATTATTCACAGTAGCCAAGAAGTGGAAAGAACATAAATATCCATTAATGGATGAAAAGAAAAACAAAAAGTGGTATATGCAGTATAATGTTAATCAGCATAAAAAAGAAATTTTGACACATGCTACAATAAGAATGAATTCTGAACACAAATGCCAAGTGACAGAAATGAATTACAAAGGGGCTGATTGTATGATTTTACTTATACTGACTACCTAAAATAAGATTAGTGTATTTTTAATCTGGTTCTTTCTAGGTGTATGTTCAAGTATATACAAAATATATAATATTTATGCAATCAACTTTAGGAAGAACACAAGGCTAAAAAAAGAAAAAGAAAAAGAAACATAATTAAGTCCCAGATTTTCTAATAATTGGACCTGTCATCTGATCGCTAAGTCTACTCTCATTTCTAAAAAGGCAATAAATATTCTATAACTTCCCTTTTCATTGAGTTGTTAGAAGTACCAAATGAGATGTTATATATTAAGTAGCTCATATAAAAAGACAAAGCTGTACGCAGATATGTAGTATCTTCTTACATCTTCTTGCTGAAATTATTAAATAACACCATAGCAGTGAATTTTATGTAAAAACCTTTAAAATAAGAAGCACACACACATTAAAGTACTACTAGCCATCTATGAGATGCTATGTCAGCTTAACAATAAGAAGAAAAACCCTTTAATTGCCAAGGAAAAGGAAACTTGAATAATTTAATTAGTCATCATTTGCTCTACCTGGGTCATAAGTTTAGACAGACCCTTAAAAATAAATATATGTTAAATGTCAGGAAATAGATTTTCTTTTAAATGAATGTTAACTTACTGCTCTAGCCGTTTCCTAAGAAACAACTGGATCTAAGGAGCCTAACATAATAGACTGATTAGTTTTTCATTTTGTATCTAAATAAGTCACTTCAAGCAACAGTTCTTTTCAAGCTTTATAGTCCTATTCTACTCTGCTAGAACATGTAATTTTCAAAAACACTAGTATTCAGGTACTTTCATGTGATATCTTCATGTATTATTCCTACAGTTAAAATAATGGGGAAATATTGAAGTACCAGAGCATAATGTCCATTTTTTGGTCTTAAATTTGTTTCACATTTTTCTAAAATACTATATAGCAGCTTGAATATAACTGGAATTGAATTGATGTTTGTTAAATGGATTATGAATGCTTTGCTAAACTCCCTTTTTTTGTTTGTTTGTTTGTTTGTCTGTTTTGAGACTAGCTCTCGCTATTTTTGCCTGTGGAACCGCAGGCTCTCATTGCCCGGGGTACCACAGACTCAAGCAATCCTCAGCCTTGCCTTCCCAGGTAGCTGGGATGACAGGCGCGCGCCACCACGCCCAGCTATTTTTTGGAACTAGGTCTCCCTACGGCCCCAGGTGGGACTCGAATCACGATCCCTAGCCCCTGCCACTTCATAGGCTGAAGCTTACAGGCACAAGCCACCGTGCCCGGCCCTCCTTTTGTTTTTTGACACTCAAGGAAGGGCACTGTTTTCTGGCTTATTCCAAGTATAACCCATATACCAGCTTAAGCAACAAAAATCATTTGCAGATCATAACTTAGCAGTTCTGCTCAGAAGACATCTACTTATAAGTTGACTTGCATACTGGAGTCTGTTTAATTAGGGGCTCCAGAATTTGCTAAATTGCCTCACTAAACTTCAATATGCATGCACTTGTACTTTCTGTAGTGGGTACAATTAAATGAAAATAACTGAAATACATTTCTCTAGCATGGAAAAACCAATTACTAACTCTAACCTATGGATAGTAAAACACCCAGAGAAACAAAATTCTAAAAGTGAATTACTGCTTAGGAATTACATCTGAAAATAGTAAAATCTGAGTTACAATTGACATTACTATGAACAGTATAAACAAAGTATGTTCTTAATTTCTAATACTTGTCCTCAAATTGTAATCTACAAAACCTAAGAGTTGTGACTTAAAAACCATTAGGTCAAGACAAGAAGGTTCATTTTTTTTTTTCATTTTTCTAAAATAACTGGAAGCTTTCCCTGAACCACAACCCAATATTCCTTCAAGTTAATATTATTCATGCACAACCTGCTCTATTTTCTATCATATTTTTCTTTACTAATTATATATTTTGAAACTGCAATCGCCTACTATTTTGATGACATTTTAAATCCTTCCTCGATTTCAATGCTTACCAAATGGGAAGTACTTTGAGTACTATTTACAAAATACATAAAACTTTTGAAATCCCTTCTCAAAAGAATTCCTCCTCATCAAATTAACAACAAAAACTTAACTTCTTTAAAGTCCTATATTATCACAATTTTCAGAAAAGCTTAGCAATAATTTAAGAATTAAGCAATAAATTAAAATCACAAATTTAAGTGAATATGATCCAAAATGTTTAACTAAATATCAACACTTCTTGCACAATTAAAACCTATACCAAAAAGAAATTTTTTTAAGTCATGATTTTAGGTCTTTAGGAATTATTTCAGAAAGAAAGTCTCAAAAAAGTAAGAAAACTTTCCATAAAAAGTCATTATACCAACAAACAATTACACAAGTCACAAAAACATGGAGTCAGAAAAGTTATTAAAATGGCAGTTTGGTATGCTACTATACATGGTATTATAAAAGTTGGTATTCACTCATGCATACATTCAGACAACGAAGGTTTACTGAGTGATGAATCACTGTCCTTGAGAAGAAATTCACTATCTAAAGTGTAATGAAGGCCAGGCACGGTGGCTCGAGCCTGTAAGCAGCCTATGAAGTGGCTGGGGCTAGGGATCGCGGTTTGAGTCCCGCCTGGGGCCCGTAGCGAGACCTCGTTCCAAAAAAACAGCTGTGTGTGGCGGCACGTGCCTGTAATCCCAGCTACCTGGGAAGCTGAGGCTGGGGATTGTTTGAGTTGTGGTACCCCGGGCAATGAGAGCCTGTTCCACAGACAAAAAAAGCAAGACCTAGTCTCAATAAACAAACAAACAAACAAATAAATAAAATAAAATAAAGTGCAATGAGATTAATTATAGTATAAAGTATTAGATGATACAACATTTAATAAAGAAAGATAAATTTCTCAGACCAACTTATTTTACATCATCTAAAACCTTGCTAACTAAGGTAGGCATGGTGGCATGCACCTGTTATCCAAGCACTGAAGGGCAAGTGGCTTGGGATTGCTTGAGTTCGCGGGTTCAGGACTACCCTGGGCAACATAGCCAGACCTGGTCTTGAAAAAGCAGCCGGCAAAAAAAAATAAGAAGCCGGGCACAGTGGCTCGACCTGTAAGCTTCAGTCTATGAAGCGGCCGGGGCTAGGGATCGCGGTTCGATTCCCTCTTGGGACAACACAGTGAGACGTCCCAAAAAATAGCTGGTTGTGGTGGCACACACCTGTAATCCCAGCTACCTGGGAAGCTGAGGCTGGGGATTGTTTGAGTGTGTGGTACCCTGGGCAACAGGAGACTGCGGTTCCACGGGCAAAAATAGCGAGACCTAGTCTCAAAAAAAAAAAAAAAAAAAGAAAAGAAAAGAAAAAAGCAGCTGGGCGCTGTGGTGGGTGCCTGTAATCCCAGCTACCTGGGAAGCTGAGGCTGGGGATCGCTTGAGTCCGCGGTACCCCAGGCAACTTGAATCTGCGGTACCCTGAGCAACACAGCAAGACCTAGTTCAAAAACAAATAAATAAATAAAACCTTGCTAACTAAATTGTGGTCCAGAAATACAGACTCTCAAGTCTGAAGCATATACTGAATTAAAATCCGCATTTTAGGAAGATCCTCAGGTAATCCCAAAGCACATTTAAATCTTGAAAAGCACTGATCTAGAACATAATTAAAAACCAGTAAATAAGTAAAAGTGACATTTTTACTTATAAGATCTTCAGTCCCATTCTGAACCTTTTTGCAGATGAAAACACAATTTTAATAAGTTAAATCGCTAGTTTCGCAGATTAGGAACAAACTGGGAAGTATCAGTGACAACCAAGAGAGGAAAAGGGGAAAAACTTATAAAAAGCAATCTCAACAAGTGATGGTCCTATGAGATCACGTAATATAGCAGCAAATCTTGCCAGTATGCCTACACAGCTCAAGGTTTCATTGTATTACAGAAATTTAACAGTAATTGTGTTTCTAAAGTGTGCCTCCTCTAACTAGACCATAAATTCCTTGAGGACAAGGGACCTAGTTTCATTCTTATATACTTACACTTGTAAATGAATGAGTTTAAACTAAGCAATGAGATGTCTCATACATTTCAGAAAAATTTCCATCTGAAAAAGTTAAAAATTTTATAGCAGTATTTAATAAAAAGAATAAAGTCTCTGCATTCTATAACAATTCAATTACTAAGAATTCTAAAAGTGTACAATTACTAAGCATACTTTAACCTACGTATTTCCAATTTCTAGGGAACCAGTGATTGGAGAAAGCAAAAAAAGAGGGAAAGGTTAGAAGAGAATAGAGGGAGAGTAGAAAACACAAAACATCTCAAGAGTTCTACCATTCATGAAAATTCAAACCGCAAAAACGGAAAGCCATACCAATCAATGATAAAGCAACCCTAGAAGAGGATATCTTCTGAAAGAAAGTACATCTGAAAACCATTCTTGCTATGTTCCCAGTGCCTGTGAACCAGATACAAGCTCACAGTCCTACTAACCTAATACCTCCTCAAAGACAAATTAATTCTAGAAAAACTTCCCCTTCCTAAACTCTTTTTCTACAATTTGCTAATGACTTCTTCTCAACATCCTGTTCTGCCCCTCCTGGCCTTCAATTGGATTATAGCCAGTTTATGATCTAGCAATTCACTCTTCCACAACAGCAAATTTCATGAAATTAATTATTGTTCTCCAAAATCATTAGTTTTCTTGCCTGTGTCCTTGTTTATGATGCCAATCTGATTATACACCATTCGGTAATTGCGACTAGCCATGTCTATCTATATAACATTAGAAATGTGGCTAGAATAGCCAGGCACGGTGGCTCGTGCTTGTAAGCTTCAGCCTATGAAGCGGCCGGGGCTAGGGATCGCGGTTCGAGTCCCTCCTGGGGCCCGTAGCGAGACCTAGTTCCAAAAAAATAGCTGGGTGTGGTGGCACGTGCCTGTAATCCCAGCTACCTGGGAAGCTGAGGCTGGGGATTGCTTGAGTCAGTGGTACCCCGGGCAACGAGAGCCTGCGGTTCCATGGGCAAAAATAGCGAGACCTAGTCTCAAAAAAAAAAAAAAAAGTGGCTAGAATAAACTGAGATGTAGGGTAAATGTAAATTACACAGATTTTAAAGACAAAAAGATGTAAAATTATCAGTTTCTTAACAATGATTACATGTTTAAACAATATTTTAGATACATGTGATTTAGTAAATAACATTAGCATCACCTGTTTCTTCTTAGTTTCTAATACACTTGCTGAAAAACTTCAAATACAAATGGAATTCACATTACACTTCAATGCTGGTCTAAATCCTACTCATTTTTCAGACCTGATTAAGACTCCTCTGGTCCCACAAAGCTCCCCAGTAATACAAAGAGGAAAGAGTTTTTGTTCCCTGAAACTTTCATCCTTGTTGATTGTTGACTGTACCTGTCATCGTTCCCCAACTCCAACAAAAACAAACTGAGGAAAGAAACTCCATGTAGGTGAACGCAGGTTTTCCTCCTACACCTTAAAGCATACATGCTTAAAGATGATACCTGATATCTGTGGAGGGTTTAATTTCTGAGTACAGATTATTAGATTACTAAATATATATTGTGGTATCTACTCCTTTCAAAGATTTCCATTTTCCCACCTCAGAGATTAAAGTCCACACCTACAAATGACTTGTATTACTTTTTAGGCAGACAGTGCCAGTGAACTGTATGCATATAACATAATAAAACAGCAAATCTAAAATTATCCAACACACGTGGGCAATAAGGTGAATTTATTGTTAATCTTACTGTACAGTTCAATAAGATGAATTGTAAAATTCGAAAAACCTGTAAATATTTTTCTTTATCTTTCTTTTTTTCAGCCTGATGTTGTCCCTAAAAGTGTATTGAGAAAATCAACTGACTCAAAAGCAAATGCCTTCCCCACATAGTAACAGCAAAATATTATTGACGGGTCTTCTCACAGCCCCACGTAGGAATCAGGTGAGCGTGTAAGAGCAATGGCCCTCATCACATCAAAACTATGAAAATCTAGTGATAAGAAGGAAATTGACGGTTTGTTTGAAAGTGAAGAAAAATGGAAACTGCTGTAATGCGAAAGGATAAACAGAAAGTAGGATGAAGAAAAAAATCTCAACTACGTGGAAGGGCTCCTAAGGGTGTATCTCTCAACCTGTGAACCCACAGGCAAAGGTCGGGTGGTAATTTCCAGTGGTCTTCTCCTTAAAACTGCACTCCAGTGCTTCAGAATCGCATCCCAGAAACTTCCGTCCTAACCAGCCCACTCTAAGTCGCGGCCGGGGCTCTGGCCAAAGACAGTGGCGAGGCCACCTCTCCAGCACACTTTGGATACCGATGGACGAAAGGAATGGACTGAATTAAGGCCCAGCATCTGGACGACACCCCTGTCCCGCTGAGCCCGCCCTTCCGTACCGAGTACGAAGGGGCTGGCGGAGGGGGCCGGCCAGGCTGGGGGGGACCCAGGCGACGGAGGGGGCGGGGCAGGGCTCTAGACTTCATCGAGAAACAGTCTTCCCATTCCCCGCTGGCGCTTGCCCGGGCCTCAGGAACAAGCAGGGTGGGGAAGAGGGGAAATACACCGGCAGTGAGAATCAGCCCCGGGCTTCCACTCACCAGCCGTCGCCGCTCGACGTTGGCAGCGGCAGGACCTCTTCTCCTTCCGCCATTGCTGTTGACGTCCACGTCACTTTGCCGAAAAGTGGACCCGGCGCCGAGACCGCTCGGAGACCCAGTGTCGTAAAAGGTCCTCCGAAGTCCGGGACTGAGCTTCTCAAGAAGGAAAGAAAGAGGGAGGCGGCCAGGCCCGGGAGGTACAAGACGTCACGACGCCCGAGGCTCGAAGGCAGCTTGGAGGCGGAGACTTGTGGGAGGTACGGCGGAGCCAAGACTCCATGTCCCAGGATGCCGCGGGGCCCGCTGGGGAGTGGGCGGGGCTTGCGGGCGCGCGCGTCCCGCCCTAGGTCCCCGGTCCAGCGCGTCGCTTCTGGGCGTCCGCAACGCGTCTTCATTCCATCAGGGCGTCCAACTGACCTGTCAGAAACGCGAGCACTAAGCTAGTGGACGGCTGTGGGGAGGTAGACATTCCACGGGGAAAGCCGAGATGGGAGGAGAGCCACATTTCAGCCATTCCTGCTGAAACAATAGGGCTGGAGGAAAGAGTGGGCGTTAAGGAAAGAGCTCGCCCACTGTTTTGAGGGCGCGGTTGGAAGGACGAGAGGAGGCCAAATGCCTTGTTCCGAACGCAGACTGAAACAGTTCTAACTTTCAGTCTGCCAACTGCAAGGTTAACAGCGACCGAAATCAGTTTATTGGTGAATATCGGGGAATTGCAGTTCCAGCACACGGATTTCCGCGGAAACCCAAAACGTGTCCGGAGAAGGTGCCGAGGAGGGGGAGGAGGGGGAAGTGAGGTGTTCTAGTGAGCTTGAAAGGATGAGGTAATGGATGAAAGAGTCACAAGGTAAAGCCGGTCAAGTCACAAAGTACAAGCAGGTAAAAGTTCTCGTTGTCACACCTTTCAAACAGGATATTCTCCCTGTTGCTTCTTCCATCTGGCCCAGTACAAGGGTCAGATTCAGTTTCAGGAGGACAATAAAGCTGCTTTTTTCCCAAGTGGCTTTTTCTGGCCGTCTTTTAGTATGACTCCTGTTCTGTTACTTTTCACAATACTATTAAGAAATATTTTCTAGCTTCCTGCCTTTATAGATGTTCCGTTCTAGCAATATGGAGGTCAAGTCCAAATTTAGGAATCGAGTTTTTGGAGTCCAAGTTGGGGTCCTCCCATAACCACTACCCCCTTCACTTAACAGGTCCTTTGCATCCTAATTCTGTCCATGTCACTGCCAAAGTACCGGTTCCTTTCCTCCCCTTGACTATCCCTGGATCTACAGGTAGGCACCCGTTCAGGAGGATGGAACTAGGAAAATATTTTCCAAGCCCTGAAACCAATGTTGATGAGTAGAGCTACATGTAACAGTATGGATAATCTGAAAAATATGTTAAAGGAACAAAATACATTAGAAGGATAATTAAAGTATGAAAATACAGTGTTTCTGAGTAGATACATATGTGCTTTTTAAAATGCAGGGAAATGCTATATTAGAAAAATTGGACTAATACTTCTTAAACAGCCAAATACTAACTAAAACAGTGAAAACATTCAGAAACTGACAGTAAGGGAAAGAGTTGCATTCTGATTTGTGCAGATGATTTGACAAAGGGAGAGTAAGGAGGTAAGGACTCAAGTGAAAAAATATAAAGGGTTGGTTAGCGTAAATGTGATGAGGCCAGCTGTGTTTGCTAAATGGCAGTTTTCTAAGTGAGGATTCTGTCCTCCCACAGAAACTGGGAGACAGAAACCCTCTCTTTCCTGACAATTACACTTCAAAGAAATCGTTCTCAGGTCCTTGAGAAAAACATTCTGAGTTATAAGAGCTACATATTCACAACTGTAAGCCCATTACTGCAAATGCTCCAACTGAGAGGTCAGGGACCTATTATCAGGCATTGACTAGAACAAACAGTAAATTCTTCTGGCAGGTTCAAGCAAGCATTTTAAGGGAAATTGAAGTTAGTAGTGGGAGAAGGTGGTGGTGGTGGTAAGGGAAGCTGAGGTAATCCTAGAGACACAACTTTATTTTTCTTTCAGGTCTTTTAGTTTGGACCAAGTTATTACTTGCTGAAAGTTTTTACAGTTCTCATAGTTACTTTGAGGGGAAGGAAGTGGCTTCAATTATATTTTTCATATTTTATTTTTGTGGGTTTTTTTTTTTTTTTTTTTTGAGACTAGGTCTCGCTATTTTTGCCTATGGAACCACAGGCTCCTGTTGCCCATGGTACCACAGACTCAAGCAATCCCCAGCCTCAGTTTCCCAGGTAGCCGGGATTACAGGTGCACGCCACCACATCCAGCTATTTTGGGGGGGACTAGGTCTCGCTACGTGCCCCTGGCGGGATTCGAACCACTATCCCTGGCCCCAGCCGTGACTTCAGAGGCTGCCACCTACAGGCATGTGCCACCATGCCCGGCAGTATTTTATTTCTTAAGAGCTAATAAGTGACTAGGTGTTCAGTATTCTTCATGGAGTTTCTACTTTGATATCTAAAATGATAAGTTTTAAAACTATTCGATTAAAATAAATACAAAGCATACTATGTCATTTACAACCAAAACATGTTCACTCTTACCGAAAGGGAGAGAATACAGGGTATTGTAGTACCCACATCTGTATCAAGGAATTCTGTATTATGTTCACTTCTTCTGTGGGGGAAATTTCTTTTTAACATGTAATGGGGTGACAACTATGCAAAAGAATAAAACTCATGAATGTAGGTCAAATTACCATCCTAATATTCAAGACCTCTGTGGGATCCCTTCAATTAATTGTTATCTGTGGGTTTGCAGATACATTTCTAAATGGTTTTTAAAGTTTTTAAGTCAGTGACATGACAATTGTTCATCGGTTAAGATGATGATAATACCCAATTGTAACTCATTTTTTAGTACAATTTAAGTCAGTGATTCTATTCTGTGGTAAGAATATTATTTATTAAAATATATCTCTTGACATTTTTAAGCATTACTTCATCCTGTAGTAGTAAAGTTGAAACTTCTTATTTCCATTTTTTAAGGTAGGATCAGAGTCAGCTTCACTGGCATGCTTAGAAGCACCTAGAACTTCTAAAATTTAGTGCTCTGCTATGCCATTTTCATTTTGCATTAGGCACCTCACAAATATGTAGCTGGGCCTC
Organism: Uropsilus gracilis; assembly: GCA_004024945.1. Classification (NCBI taxonomy): domain Eukaryota; kingdom Metazoa; phylum Chordata; class Mammalia; order Eulipotyphla; family Talpidae; genus Uropsilus; species Uropsilus gracilis. The sequence continues at coordinate 94,289 of PVHY01003608.1, read as the reverse complement.
TGTAAGGTCAATTTGATAGTGATATATAACCCACTTGGGACAAGATTTCAATTGTAATTATTTAGTAATGATGTCTTCAGAAGCACTTATCTGTTCTCTATCAGCCTGTTCTACTTTCTACCGACAAAATGACATCCAGTGTCATATTCTTCAGTGATAGTTTAAGGAATCTGGTTGTTAGGTCAAGCCCTGGAATTTGATATGCTTTGTTTCGTTTTTCTTGTACAGATTGCTTGTAGAATGGTTTGCATTCCACAGTGTTTGCTTAGATACAGCTTGTTGAAGTCCAAACTGCCAAGTTAGCACAGACCTCAGTGGTAGATGAGTCTTCTACGTACTAGTCCTTGCTCATTCTTTTGCTGTGGGTCAGGTTCATTCACACTTTGCCTCATATTGCTTTGTCTTCTCAAAACACCAACAGTACCACAAACAGTACCCTGACTTCTTAATCTCAGGGCTGCTGACTAACACAAATACTTGGTTATTGAGTGTTCTAATCACAAACCCTTCCACTTGCTCTAGATCTTGTTTGTCCACAGTTTCCCCAATATGTTTTTACTGAGATGATAAGAACAGTACTATGCCCATAGAACTGCAACTTTTTGTGTTGTAATTTTATATTTTGTGCTCTAAAAAATCTCAGGTCCTGCCATTTATCTGATTATGTGCTAAAAAGAAATACAGAAGCATGTGCTTGCAAGTTGAATTTGTTAAATTCAAGCAATGAATCTCTGCTTAAAAAAACAAAGAGCTAGAGAAGATTTTACTAGAAATCACTTGCCTGTATTTTCTTACATTATTCTTTTCTCCTAATTATAAGATTTCATTGATGATACTAGGTAACTCTGCTTTTATATTTCTTTATAACCCACTGGAGCATGAGTTGGAATTTCTTTTATAGACCTAGTGCCTGTTATACTAAGATGATAATAAAAAAGGATCTGGCACAATGCAGTCATTCCAAGATGCATCTAAGAAAGATACACCTAATCATCCACATAAGGGGTGTTCCTTGTGTGCATTTGTGTAGCTAATTGTATTCTCATATCCAAGTAGGAAGGTGTGTTATTATTTCATAATTATCTTTGGATAAAATCAGATTGAAAAAAGAGAAAATTAGAGTTTCTTGGTTTTGAATGAAATTAAGAAAAAAAATTTTTTATCTGTTGTGTTCTGAGCTATGTCATTTATATTGTGTTATGTAGTATACATATGTGTATCTAATTCAGACTATAACACACTTATTTATTCTCAATAAGTATTTGTTAAATGAAGTAAGATTTTAAAAAATATTTTGAAGCCGGGCACGGTGGCTCGTGCCTGTAAGCTTCAGCCTATGAAGCGGCCGGGGCTAGGGATCGCGGTACGAGTCCCGCCTGGGGCCCGTAGCGAGACTTAGTTCCAAAAAAATAGCTGGGCGTGGTGGCGCGCGCTTGTAATCCCAGCTACCTGGGAAGCTGAGGTTGGGGATTGCTTGAGTCTGTGGTACCCTGGGCAATGAGAGCCTGCGGTTCTACGGGCAAAAACAGCGAGACCTAGTCTCAAAAAAAATAAAATGAAATAAAAATAAAAAATATTTTGAAATGGATGAAGCCATTTACCTATATAGAAATGGCTGGTTAGGATGAGGGTAGGGGTACATAGGGTTTATGAACTCATCTGTGTGATTACTTATGTTAAGGTAGTAGAGTTTACTCCTCTTTTTGTTACATTAATTATAACATTTCTTTAAAAATAGAGAAATTTCTCTTGATCTTTTATTTCTATTCAATTTTTTCTTGATTTTTATGCATTTTTAAGTATGAAGACCTACTAAGATGTATTAATCTATTGCCTCTTAAACAATTACCCCAAAAGTCAGTGTCTTAGAACAATAAACTTATTACCTCTTGATTTCTATGGGTCAGGAATTTAGAAGCAGCTTAATTGGATGTTCTGCCCTCAGGGTCTCTTGAAGTTAGTTGAAATTTTGGTCAGAATTGTAGTTATGCACCTATTTGAAGGCTTCGTTGAGTCTGGAGGCTCCATTTTCATGATGGCTCACTCACATACCTGACAAATTAGGTTGGCTGTTGACAGAGGCCAGTGGTTCTTTCCTTATTTGGAAAATAAGTCTTCCCATAGCTACTTGGATGTCCTCTTAACATAGAGCCTGGCTTCCTCTAGAGTGAGAAATCAAGATCAAAAATCCACAATGTATATGACCTATCTTCAAGTCTTCTCCATAGCTTCTGCAATATCCTATTGGTTAAACAGGTCAGTTCTACTTTATGCAACAGGGAACCACACAAAGGCTTGAATATCCAAAGGCAAGGATTACTCAGCTTAAAGACCAGTTGCCACTTGTAGTAACTTTCAACCTTGTAAATTATACATTGTTCAGACGTGCCTAAGATCCTGGTGCATGCATCTCTGCTCTCCTAAAACTCTGTTTCCTCAGAACTTTCAAAGGATAATTAGTATACCCTCTCTTCTGGGCACTAAGTTTAGTAACATCTTGCATTTTTTACCACTGAGGGTGGCAATAGTTGTTATATGTGTAGCCTTCACTGCACGCTACAAGACTGAACATATAGATGATACCCTGAAGTTCTATAACAACATTTTGGGATTTGTTTCTTAGATATCTTTTAAGTTTCATGGGAGCATTTCACAATTCCATACTTTCATATGAATTTTCCTTGTTATCGTACAAGGACAAATGTTTTCACGATTATCATAATTACTTCAGTTATTTGTAACTTTTAAGGCCCATCAGGAGCTGCAGTCCAGTACTCTATAAACTACTGAAACTTAACATTTAATGATGAACAAAACCAAGTTAATTTCCACTCACAGGTGATAAGCAAATAGTTGGCAGCCATTTCAACATCTACTTTTAAGTCATTTTAAAGTGTTGAGCAAACAGTGATATAAAAGAGCTGGAAAATGTTTTTGCTGATTAAATAAGTTATGTTGCTCTTAATAAGTTATGTTGCTGATTGAATAAGTTATGTTGCTCTTAATAAGTTATGTTGTTGGATCTAAAGTAAACATTTGGATAGGGATTGACCCATTCTTTGGTTTGGGATAGTTGTGCTTTAATGTAGAAGCCTATTTACTCTTTCCTCATTCCAAATTCATTTCAGAAAAAGATCTTCCTTGGTTCAGTCACTGCTGATTGAAAACAGTTATAGCTAATATGTTAGCTATAACTTGTTTTAGTTTTAAAAACTTGACTTTTAAAGCTTGTACGTTGACACTATTAAGGGGACACACACACACAAACTCCTACTTGTAAACACCATCCTTAGATAATCTTTTATGTATAATCTCCATTCACTCTATAAACTTGTAAGTAAATGTGGTCTTGCCACATAAAATAGAGAGAAAGCATCTAAGGTAATGACATAGAATTATGTGTGCTTTTAACAATTTATGTTAAAAATTTTGTTACAATTTCTGTGAATATTCTTTCATTTCTCTAATACCCATAGTGTTGTTTTCTACATTCCAAATTCACATAAGAAGATACAAGCGTAAATAAATAGAAAGAATGCCAAGAATGCCAAAAATATGAAAATAACCACAGATACAAAAGCACTAAGCATTTTTAGGTCCCCATATGCCTCACTGCTCTATAATTTTATGTTTTTTAATTTTATTTCCTCTATTTTACCATATTCTAACTTCCCTCCAATTGTTACTCATAGTCATATGGCTTGAGAAACATTTTTTCTGTAACCCTCTCAAGTAGAATTATTCATTTCTGCCTTTTGCTATAACTTCCCCTTAGAGCTCAGTTTTGAGTTTGTGGCACTTTAATTATGTGGTTTTTTTTGTTCCCTCCACTAGACATGAGATCCAGGGACCAATTTGATGTATCTTTACATCCAGCACTTCACATAGTACTTGATACATGCTGTAATTTTCTGTATGAATAAATTAATAAATGGGTAGTATATGAACATATAAAGTATTGCTACATCAATCTATAGAGTAGTTAGTGTAGTTCAGGCATTGTTCTAAGCACTTCTGTTAAGTCATTTAATCTACAACAACAACCCTATGAATGAGTATGAAACCTGAATTCAGGTTAAATCAAAGGGGCAGGTCTATCTTCATGGTTTAAGAAGAACTCTTTAGAAGTAGAAATAATTTTCGTGTTTCTATTAAAAAAGAAGCTAAGTGTGTGAAGACACATACAAGCTGAAGAAAGAGGAGAGCATTACTTCAGAGTCCTTAACATCACAAGTAAATGCTACTGCTTAATTGGATGGTTCCACCTCTACTTACTGAAGTCCTTCCTGAGAGAAGCAGACTCAGTGTCTTCATTTTCAGCTTGGAGCATAATAATTTCTTCCTACCACAGAAGCCTTTTTGAATTGATGTAGACAAACATTTGTCAACAAATGAAGCCTATATTCACATAAAATGATAATGCTAAAATTTTATCATATTATTTAGTCATAATCTTTATAATGTCCTGTGAAGCTCTATAATCAACAACTCCAACACCCCCTTCATCTTCAGTCTCTTTCCCCATTTTAGAAAATATCTTAATGACTCACTTAGGGAAACCATGTTTCGGTATCACTATGGGAGATAGAGATATGGGAAAGAACTTTAGGGAGGGGCTGGCATGATCAAGTGTAGAAAAGCACCAGGCATGTTGGTAGTTGGGAGAGTAGGCCAGTGAAAGGAGAGTGGGTGATTTGGCAGGGAATGGAGAGCTGCTGAAGGTTCTCAAATAGGAGAAGGACATGTGACACAAGGAGAGTTTTCAAAAGATGAATGTGAAACTGAGTTCAATTTGGAGTGAAAGTGAGAGATAGCAGAGACATGGATAGAGTAAGATTCTAAACTGGCACTAGCTACAAAACTCAGAGAAGTAATAAAACTGAGAAACACTCCCCACAGAGAAAGACTATGAGAGACAGGTTTCCTGATTGGATATGATAAACAAGTGGGAAGAAGGAGTGTTCCAAAGGAGAGTGGTCATGGCATGACTAGAACCCTCAGAAGAGTTCCTGCTGGGGATAAAAGGTTAATGGGAATGGGGTAAACAAGATGAGGCAATAAAATATAGGACTCTAACTGAGAAAATGAAATATGCCTGAAGATACAAATCCTATAAAATCCTGGGGGTAAGGTTGGGGAAAGGGGCATTGGGGTATCCTTTTTTGGACTGGAATTTGAAAATGTTCATCAACATCTAAGATATCTGTACCCTTTGAAGCATTTGCTGCTAAATTTAGGTTATAGAGATATTTGCATAACTGAGAAAGAGTATCTTCAAGGATATGTTTGTCTTGTAATAGCAGGAAAAAAAGGTGTGTGTGGGGGGGGAGGGGAATTGACCTAATTACTCATCATTGAATGATACCTGAATATGATGAGAGAGATGTACCATTTCATTATAAGCTGGGGTGCTTAAAAAAAAATGGATGTGGGAACTTCTCTAGGGAATCTAAATTTGAATTCTAATTAATTCTAATTCAAAGGTTGGGCCCTAACACAGAAATGTTTTAATAGTTCCACAGGTGATGTTAATGAGCAGGCAGCATTCAGAAGCATCAGCACAGATTAATCTTGAAATTCTACTTGGAGAATGAAAAGCATGTGACTTCTGGAAATCAAAGGCTGCCTGTTTCACTGGTAGTATCACTGGTCTCTAAGATAGTGCCAGGCCTGTTTCATTCAAACAAGTAGAGGGTTAAGGTGGAAAACCCAAAAATATCTTAGCTGAGTTATCAGATGTGGCCTGCTTCAATCATCTCTACTCTCAGGGTCTTGCTTTCCTCAGATGAGGTATATTGGACTAGTTGGTTTTTCCAGGGCCCTCTTCAGCTTTACCAAGTGACACTAGGTGGCACTCATGTAGCTCCAATGGAGAATGGCTGGTCCAAGTTGGCTCTTTAAAAGGTCCCTTCAAAGATCCAGGCATGTGCTAGGTGCAAATTGGAAAGTAATGCCATTTTGGAGACTCCTTGTGCCTTCTTTTATAAAGCGCATAGACACCTGTTCTATTTTACCAACTACTTGCACTAATCAGGTGCTTCTGATTTCATATTTCTCTCCTTTTCATCATATCAAATTCTAAAATACTCCATAAAAAAGTATTATTGTGGTTTAGCTGTATTTGTAACATTTTCCAGACACACATTCTTGTATGACATAAAAGCATGTGGTATTACATTAGCAAGTTCTAAGCTTTCCCAGTCATGTGCTCTTGCATGAGTAACTTCTAGGAGCTACTTTAGTTCCAACACCAAGCTTTAAGTAAGTCACCACTAAACCAGGCCAGCCAGATATGATTCTTGCTCAAAGACTTGCTCCCCTCAGCTGCTTTGTCCTGATGCTTCCAGAAGGTTCATTCTGGTCCAGGTTCATTTCAAGAATTCTATTTGGCTCAACTTGGTTTCAGAACTGACCTCAGAGGTGGGGGAAGTGAGAGTCTCCATGATAAGGATATTATATTAAAAATGATAGCTTTTTCATTAATAAAAGCCACTCAAGTCACCTTTCAGAAGCTTTTCCTTCTATCAAGGATCATAGTAGTATCCACAAATTTAGCAACAAATATGAACATGGGGGAACTAATTTGGACTCTAACTCTGAGATCTGAGGATAAATTTTAAAGTTTCATATTGTTGATATTGGGAAGGAAAAGGTGGGTTCCATTGACTTCATCATCTGTCAATATAAAGGGGCACGGGAATTGCATGAACTTTCTGGACTGAAATATAGCCATAACATCCAGACCTAGGGATGGGGTGAGGAGTGGTATTATGGTATTATAGGGTAAGGAAATGGGTGTACACATTTGTAGAAACTAGAAAGATCTAGAGGCAAAACTAACAAACATCAGTGGAATTATGGACAAGCTTTATTGCCATTTTTATACTTTTCCATAATTCTCAAGTTTTATGTAATGATCATGAATTTGTTTGTGTTTTATTATTTCAAAATTAAAAAGAATAAAAGATGAATGGAAAAAATAATAAATCATCAAGTTTCAACAAAGAAATTGTCATTTGTGAATTACCTTGTTTACTTTGTTCATGGTAAAAAATAGCTTCATGACTTCAAAAGAAGATTGTACTACTTCTCTTGGATGTGAGGATTACTCTAGTTTGATTCATTGCTGGTAAAGGAACACCCAAAAGACTTATTAACATTATAAAAGGTTGTCCTAAAATAACCAAAAAGAATCCTTAAAATGAGTTATATATTTAATGTATTATTACTTATATTCTCCCCTTTTAAAATCAAAATGTATCACTTTAAGCCTGGAATTACTTCTTACTATGAAGTTTTTTACCATTCAACATCCTGCTACTTCTACAAAGCTTGGCAAATACCCAGTGGTGACTTCCTTTAGCACTTTTTGTTACCACTCAATATTTCTTTAAGCATCCCCAAAGTGGAGAGCACCAAGCTCAGAAAACATCTGACAAAAGGTTCTGATGCAGCAAACTAGGTGTATAGTCAAGATATTTAAGTGTTCTGAATTTGCTCTTCCACATGGGTGCTCTTACTATCTCTACCACCTGAGTTATGATAAGGATAAAATGAGATAATATATGGGACAGTACTTAAAATTCTACCAGTGGGGTATTTTGGAAGTAACTGGTGAGATGAAGTTTGGAGTACAGGTTTTCTAGGGTAGTGGCAAGGTTAAAAAAAAAAGTGGGGGGGGGGGAGAATAAGCAGGACTAAGCAGAGAAGTAGTAAGAACAGTATTTCTCTATGAGTCCAACTGGGAGCACCAACTGGTCAGTGGGAGGAGTGTATGCTTGAATGGGAATGGTAGTTCCTTGTGTAGCTATTGGTCACCCCTTGAAATGTGTGGTTTGAGCTTCAATGCAAAGCATATCCTGAAGTAGCTAGTAACTACACTTCTTGAATCTGAATAGCAAGTCCTTTCTTGAAATGGGGACAGTGAATGGCACATCTCATGTTTGCCACAACTGGGGCTACCACTTGAGATAGTTTTAGGTTATACCTCAAGATTATGAGATTCCTTTCTGTGGTCACAAACTTGTCCTTTGATGTTGCCTACTCCCTGACTGAGGATTGAATATACTCCTCCTTTCTTCCATGACCTCTATTATTCTATCTCTTCCTACTTAATAGTTAACATCTTCTGATTTTTCTAGCAAGATTCAGCAGCTTGGACATGAGTCTGGCATTTTAATATCATCCTCTCTTCTTATTCTTGATTCTTTGACTGTCTCTCTGTCAACAAATTACAAATTCTGAATCACCTTGGTCTCCTTTTTTTCCCTTTCAAACTTGAGTGATAAACCTTACTGAAGAACTTCATCTAAAAATACTACGTGGTAAGTTACACTTCTGTGACAACCAAATTTTATCAAGACATTTATGATTACAATTATTACAATTATTCATTTTTCTCTCTCCTTAGTTCACCTATGTTGCTTATAACTTATAGAAGATAGTTGATTTTTGTCTTATATTGTCTTGGTTATGTTCTTCCCCTACAGTTTTTATGTGGTAACTGAAAAGAACTGTGCTGTGCTTTTATTATTCTGACTCTTGTTTACTACCCAGAAGAGTGCCATGAACTTATTTGTCACTGAAAAAAGTGTATGATCAGTAAAAATACTGAATGGAAAAAACAACAACAACAACCAAATTTGTTATATGTCTTTCATAGGCTAGGGCCAGCATCAAGGAAATTTTCTTAATCACTATCATTTTGCACTTTTCAGTATCCCCATTTTATAGATTTACGTGTTGCTTATCTCTTGCCACTAAATATAAGTTCTTTAAGGGCCAATATATCTGACTCATGTATGTAGCTTTCTAGCTTCACTTTGAGGCAATGCTTGACATAGATTATGCACAACAAAAGTTAGCTGAGAGGTTAAATGTGACTGAGCCAACAAATGAGGGGCCAGTGACAAGCCTCCAAATTTTCTGTTGAGCTCCTAAAGCTGTACACTGCGTGCTCTGTGATACAGCTCTGTTCATATCATGTTCACTGCTCAAGGTCACATACCAATTTAATGATCAAATATGAATTAGAAGAAAATAGCCCCATGCTATACTTAAATCAGAAAGGTGACAGAAATTATAGTTGTCACTTGTTTCATTTACTTCTAAAGAATAATATTGTAGGAAGTCTAATTCGCTAGCTTATGAATTTTCTATTTCTCTTCAAACAACTGATTGCAATTATTTTCTTACCTGAGGTCATCCATGATTCTTAATACATAGTACTGTCTTCAGGTACCATTTGGGAGTCATTTGAATTCCAAAAATCTTTCATTTCTTACCTTGAAAACAAGGGTAACCATTATTTGCATTTCTTAACTGGTGACAAAATTATAAAACATGAGTTAAATAAAATACCATTTAGCAAAAAACCATTATAATTAAGCCCTTTTTTTTCTGTTTGAATTTGGCTTTCAGTCACTGAAACCATTTGATAGTGTAAATGATGTGGCAAGCAACAGAAAGAGTTTCTAGACTACTCATGGGTCCCAATAGTATGCAAATCATTAAACCATATGTTAAAAATTGAACAAAAGAGCTAAGATTCTAGAATTTCCATTGCCACCACTGTTTAAAATGAACCAAACAACTGACAATGCATTTTAAATTAACAAGGCCTTCATTCATAAAGTATTTTATGAATCTTTTAGTGTAAATGTCAACTTTTTAAATCTTGTGTTTGCAAGGTAAAAATATTTTCCTAAACAATTTGGACTGCTTCATAATGATTCTAGTGGTTTTCCTATTTATATACCTTTCAAAAATAACCACAGCATTGCTAAGGAAAATCAAACAAATGTCTTTTTGAAATAGATGGGTATTAGCCAAATGGAAACATATATTGAAAGTTTCTGTTAAAACAATGAAACTGAAATAGTCTGTGAAATGAGGGAGTTGAATTAAATGATCTATAAGGTTGTTTTCAGTGATGGGGGAAAATATTTATGTCTCATATAGCCAATGCTAAAACCTGAATGCAATTTACAGCCCTATTAGTCATAAATTCTTGTTCAATAATTTCAGTCAGGTTTGGAGGGAAGTTAGGAATGCTATGTGAATTCACCCATTTGTTTATATGCATTCATTCCATCTACATATTTAATAAAATGCTCATAATCTAACAAGAGCATCTATTTAAAGAGGCATTTTTCAGAAATATGCTTTACTTTTTTTTTTTTGCAAAGGTGGGGACAGAATTTCAAAATCCAGCTTTATATTTCAATTACAACTTTGTGCCATATTTATATGGAAAAAATTGCTGTAATGCAACACCTTTTGTGATCATTATGGTGCCTTACATTTATATCATCTTTATAGTTTCCCACACACTCCACTGGCTTCTCTAAACTTTCTTGTCACTCTTTAAGTACTTCATATCTTTGTCCTCTCATACTCCAATGTTGATTCCTTCAGTGCCCCTCAGAACAGAATTTGGCAGGCATGCTCACTCAGAGATGAGCAAACTGAGCTCAGGGAAATGCAGAATCTAGCTAGTGGATGATTATGCTTTAGAATCAATTTAGATTGTATCTTTAACTTTAAACTGAATAAAATTTTTGAATGAAAAGAAGTTATTTGGATAATAAAAATGGATGAAATAATTTTGGGGAAATTGATTACTGCAAGATCCATTTTAAGACCACTTACTCACCTATAGGCTCTCCAAAAACTTCTAATGTAATGCCAAATATTTATGGAATCAATGAGTAGATTTAAAAATTTCTAGAAGGCCTTATTTTTTATAAGCTTTGGCACAGTTCTTTTGAAAAGCAATACATCAACAAGTATAAAGAAACTGTCTGTGAGATACTGTTTGATCTGGGAGTTCCACTCCAAAGAACTTTTCATAAAGAAAAAAATCCTATGGGAGTAACATCCTTGAAGATGTTCTCAAGGTTATCAGTCACAGTCAAAATAGTGAAACAATCTTTAAGTCTAGGATTGAGTATCTGTGAAAGATACTATTTCTGACAGTCCAAAGAGTTTCTTCCCTACCACTTTTACTACCCATTTGTAAACACAGGGGAAGCACTTGGTCTAGAATGACCATTCAGATTGTTTCATTGCCACAGCACACAGTGGTTGTTTAAAGGTGAACCAATAAAAGTTCTTTCCTAGAACTATTCTTTTAAGGTTAGAGAAGCTCCTCTTACTTCCATGGTTAGGGGCTGGAAAATATAACCCTAGCATTGTCAGTCATAAGGCCAAGACAAGAGACAAGCACTAAAGATAATAGATTCACCTAGTACATGCCTGGAAACATGGTTGAGCCCTGGATTCATCATCTAACATCTCTTCCACCCTCACACTGGTTATACTAGCCATTAAGTCTCTATTTTTCTTAAGCTAGTTTAGGTTGAGTTACTGTCATTATTAAGAGTCTTGATTACTACATTCAAAGAAAGGAATGCTATAAAGTCTTTGAAATAGCAATTATTTGGATCCATGGGAATAAGTTTACAACAAAATGTTAAGTGGTAGTAACAGAAAACAGTAGGTTGTATATATAAATGTTTTAAAAAAAAAAAGGTGGATGTGCTAATTGTGCTTACTCCTTAGTGGGAATGGAAAGCTATAGCCCTGTTACTTTATATGCTTCTATTACTTAAAAATATTTCAGAAAGCATATGTTATATTGCTACTGCTTTTTTTAAAAAAAGTTACCCAAAAGTATATACCTTATGATTACTATGATATAAATATAGTCACTTGGAAGATGACATGAAAGTAGTTTTGGCACTTTGAAAGTGAAATTTTAGTTGTTTATAAAATTTTTTGAAAAATATTTGTATTTAAATATGTAGCTTATTTAATGACTTTTCAGTAAGAAAAGAGACATTTTAAAGAGTAAAATGCATGAATCCTCTCTGTGATAACTTTAAAGATTTACTCTTAATAAAAAGAGTAGTCTCTTCTATGGGGAGTTTGTTTATAAATTGTAATTCCATTTTTTTAAAAAAAATTTTATTCATTTTTAAAAAACTTTCTTATATAGATAAATGGTTGCTGGGAGGCCTTCCCTCCCACCCCACCCCTGATGGTCCGTCCGTTCACTCAGACTCCCCTCTCGTTGTTTGATGATTTATGTTCAGTCCATTGGTCTCTCTTCCTTTTCCGTGGTTGTGTCTATTTGACAGGCGAGGGACTGTGCTCCTGGGACACAGCATTCTGTGCGTGAAGGATTGTAGTTTTAGCTTTGCGTTGCAGCCTGTCCATGCTCATTTGAGATTTTACCATGTCTTCTCATTGCTGACTGCCCATTCCAGTCTATTCTCTCTGCATATCGGTTGCCTCTTCACCCCATAGCTCTGCCTTCTGGCTTGGGGGGGCCTTGCTCCAAGTCCTTTTCTGTAATGAGGTTTCTCAGAGAGGGTAGGCATCCACCAATGGCCTTTGTGGATCATCTCCACTCTCTCCCTTTACAGATTTGTTGTGGAGCCAATTCCCCAACTCTGTGGATCTCCTCTCCCACGGAAAACAAGGGGCTCCTTGTTTTCTTGAGTGGCGTATCCTGAAATGGGGTCTTGGTTCATCCATTCCTGATGAGTTTATAGGTGCATTTCTGTGATAGGTCTTCATCATGGTTGTCTCTCCAGTCCATCATGTTCTATGATGACCCTTCTCCTGCATCCTGCCCAGCTGCATTGGCAGAATCCTTATCTGGTCCCTCACTCGTTCTATGTTGCTGTTTGCAATGTTTGTTTTTCTTTCTTTTTTTTTATTTACATATATTTCACATCATTTCAATGTTTGTCTTTCTTATTCCTACTGAGGACTAAGTGGAGTGAGAGTGAAACTGCAAGACCTCCCCAGCCCCCACCCCTCCGCCCTGTTTTCCCTGACCCTGATCCAATCAGGGTCTCCCGGGCAGCCCCCAGGCCACCCCTCTTACCTACCTGTCAGCTTGATGGCAGAGGGTGTTCAGTGGGTGCGAAATGGGTGCAGCTGCAGTTGGGCAGGTGCGTGTTGATCAGGGCACATGTGGCCCCCACAGGCCAAACTGGCAGGAGCTTTCCAAGCCAGCGCCTTGGCCCCACATTACATTACCTTTTCAAATCAACATTTTATTTGAAATTTACAGTGCTTGGTGGTCATCTTTTCTGGCTATTTCCTTGATCACTCTACTTCTCCTATTTCCTTTTAATGATCATCTCATTGTAAAATTGGTCTAAGTTGACTTATACTAAGATGTTGGTTTATACTACGACTGTACTAAATTCTAGATTTTATCCAGAGACGTGACTGGCTGGCTTACTTGGTTTTGCTAGGATAAAAATTTATTCGTGAGTCATTATAAATGGTTGACTCTTTTGGCATATTGATAATAATAAACTTCACATATTCTGTATTTACATTTACTAAGAGAAGTGAAATATACTGCATTTTTTTCTGCCTACACATTGGTGTGTATGAGATATGGTTGTAGTTAGTAACTCATGATTCTAAATCACTACAAAGAGAGAAAAAAATGCAGTTAATATAAGACATATTATTTCATCTCGAATAAAGCACTGTTTTAGCTCTCATCAGCAATATAATAAGTAACTTGAATTTTTTAAAGCCATTTTCTCTTTAAAAAGTTTACTTTCTCTTTACCACATTTTGAAAAAATATATAAAATGGAGACATAATAACTTCCTTTGACAACCTGCTAGGAGTTTTGTACCAAGTGAGATGAAAAATACAATACTGGTGTCATATACTTTAGAGATAAGAGCACATATTAGAAGTTTTCTGCTTGATGAATTTTTACTGATTGAAAATACTCATATAATAAACATGCAGGACAAGAAGCAGATTATCACCATACCCCAGAAACACCTTCCATACACCTTCAAGTCCTTATCCCCCTATCAAAAGAATATTTTCTACTGTGATCTATACTGCTATAGATCTTGCCTGTATCCAAACTTTAAAGAACTCACAAACGATGTACTCTTTAATGTTATACTTCTTTCATTCAACATCTTGTGTATGAGATTTATCCATATAGTTGTATACAGTCCTGGGTCATCCTTCTTTCTTGTTGTACAATGTACAGTTTTATGAAAACACAAAAATGCATCCATTCCTCTATTGACTGGCATTTGGATACTTTTGATTATAGTTTTTTAAATTGGAGAACAAATATATGCCTTCTATCGAATAGCTGTTAGGAGCTGGGTATCGTCTGCTGTGATGTCGGGGGCGGAAAAAGAAGGTTGCCTGCTGAACAAGTCCTCACAAATATGAGGAACTATAAAATTACTGATAGCACATCCTGCATGCCTAAGCAAACACAGGTATCAGGAAGCCCTGTAAACTAAATCAGTTTAGATAACAAAGGCATCCCATAGAGGGTCTGGTGATGGCCATCTATCCCTACAGATAAGCAGACCCTACAGAAAACTAGCCCCCAGTAAAACAGCAAAAGGCTGTTGTAATTGCTGAACTGTGTTACATGACTTGTATAAAAGCTGTATGAAAAATAAATTCATGGCCAGCGGATCAAGAGAAAAGCCGCTGTGCCCTCCTGCCCAAGAGATCATCTTGACTGTCTTGATTGCAATCCTCACCCCTTCCCTCAGGCACTGTTCCCTGACGCTGCTGAACTGCGGCACTCTGATACAGGAAACTTGATCAAAATAATTAGCAAAGCTAATCCCTCTGCTAGTAATGTATGAGAGAGCTGACTGTGACACATACTTGCCCACACCATTTCCTCTATTGAGATTTAACATACCTAAAATAATTTCATATGCTGTAAATCTTCAAATACAGGTGGTTTCCCAATTTTATTTTACTAGTTTGTTTTATACCAAAGTAACTCAAAGGTAAAAATATAAATGCCAGTTCACTTATAGCTTCTCTTCAGACTAACACTGCCCTCTGGGACAGCCTTAATTAAAGTATGCCTTTGTTAGTGCAAATGAAAGTACACCCAATAACTAAACTAAATTAAAATTTCCTAATTTTACTTGAATGTTGCTCAAAAATTCTTTTGTTCTACAAATAACAGAAACAAATCCCTCTTAATTTGTACACTACAGGCCAGGAAAATTTATCATGCAGCAAAATCACTCAAAATGTAGATCTAATTTCCTATGTAATGTTGGAAACCCATTGTATGTTATGTAATATTCCTGTGTAATGTTAAAAACACTGAATAGAATTCATCTCAGTTCTTTTACATTCTCTACATCTGACTTTGTGGGCTACTTTGAGCAATTCAACTAGCATTTCTTTTGAGAGTAAGATAAATGTAGGATAGAGAGGAAAGGAAAAGTCTATACTTAGTGATGGATATAGTCATTAGTGGATCAGGCACAATTGTGGGTTTGTTCTGTAATTTGACAAAAATGCTCAAGTGCTGAGAACTCTACTGGCCAATTTTCTCTTTAATGGACATTTAGTTAACATTTCCTCTTTAGTCTTCCATTTGTGCAAAAACAAAAGACCAACAATTTAGCAGATTGACACAGGATATATTAATGAGCCTCAAACCCTAAGGTCCCACACCAAGAGATTTTGACTGAAAAATTCAGGTTCAGGACCTAGTACTCCACATTTAGTAATCAACACAGTTGATTCTGAGAGAGTGGTTCTTGGACTTCATCTGAAAAAACTCACATCCTGCTGGTCACTTTGGTATAATCCCTTTCACAAATTCCCATTTAACAACCACACAAATAATCAACGTGATTGAGAGGATGCCAAATCCCTTCCTGGCTCCTGTCTTCATGGAGATAATCATTATTTGCCCTCACATCAGCAACTTTATTTTTTTAGAGATGTTTTAGATTTACAGAAATTTTAAGTGTAAAGCACAGAGAATTCCCATAGACACTTTAAAATTGTCTGTGTTCCATCAGTTCATCCTCCCTCCCCTCCCCCAAGTCCCTGGCAACCACTGGTCTTTTTACCTTCTGCTTTGGGTGTTGTCAATGATTGTATTGTTGTTGTTCAAAGAGGTACTTAGTGGCATGTCATTGTTAGAAGTTCTAGTTCCTTACAGACAGATAATATTGAACATTCCTTGATATGTTTACTTGCCATCTATAGATGTAATTGTTAATATTATCTCACTCCCAATCTATTTAAATCTCTCTATTGGTCTGAAGTCTCTGACTTCTTTCTAATCCCAGTGTGCTGTTGGCAGTCAGGTTTTCCTCAAAGACATCTTGCTCCTTATGTTCTCTTTATTCCTACATTTCATTGGAGCTGAAACCCTTGGAATTTTCAAACAATATACCAGCTCCTTAGAGGCTTTGACTTGGGCTGCTGACAGAGAAATCTTTATTAATTCCTTGAAAATGATATTATCCAAGAGACACAAGGGAAATGATTGATGAGAAGAGGAGGTACTATTAAGAAAGTGGGCCCAGGACATTAGGTTTATCACAAAATCCATTTCTATGAGTGAGTTCATCTTATCCATTTTAGCTTCAGGGGGTGTATTCGACTCTATGGAGTTAGGCTTCTTTTCCCACTTTTGCCAGTGTCTGCCAAGGCCAATGAATAGTCAAGTGAAATTTTACTCAGATTTGAGGCTCTGTTGACCACAAAGGACCTTCTGCATGAGTTACTGCTCCCGAAGCTTTCACACAACTGTCTCTGGAGAGCAAAAATGAAGGCCAATTTTTTTGGATAAGCTGTAGTGAGTTTTCCAAGGATGTGGTCTACCCCAGAAAATACACAGCTAATTTAAAAGAGACAAGAAAGAAGGCAGCTAGCTGCCTTGAGGATTGCTTGTTGTATATTCTAGAGGTCAAGAATTGACCTTATTCCATATGGGAAACTCATACTGGTGTGAACCAAAGAAGCTTGCGTGAAACTATATGCTCTCTAAAATCCCTGACAATATTATTTTATGTTTTTGACAGAAAGAGGCCAAAGACCAAAATCATGAAATACAGCCCCCATCTCTGCAATGACTAGGATACTGATGGTATTTGAGCTGACTGTAAGGAGCTTGAAAAATCAGAAACTCCTATTTTGTGTTGGTGCTAGTCCTGATCCTAGGATTTAACCATTACCTTCAGTTTAAAAGAGTTCAATATGTCTATACATTTTAATATATTCTTAAAGAAAAAGAGATTTTTTTTCAGTCTTTGAGTCCCTAGAAGCCAATAAATCACATTAAAAGAGGCCCAGATTATCTGTCTTCCTTCTTCTTAATGCCTCTGTAAGATTGTGCATTACCTCACAGGACTGGTATGTGACAGATTCTATTTTGGGTCTTCCGAAGATTCTTTCATTTAGTTTTTTTCTTGAGAACAGAGTTCAGAAAAATCTGTGTAACTGGAGTTGGCCCTAGTTCACTGGATCTTGTAGTCCTAGTTTGAAAGAGGTCAGTGTCTTCTTAAGGGCCATATGGAGACTCCAGTGTGTTCCCATGAGAATGCATTCCTTGTGCTAAGATGTTATCTATGGAGCATCTCAGAGTGCTTTTTAGTGATGTAGTGACATAAGATGTCTGTAGCTAAAGAACTTTTCAGCAGTTAAATAATAGAACTGTTTTAGTGAACCCAATAAACCCTAGTTAAAATTCCCCATATACGGAGACTATTCATTTCTAATGAGACTAGTAAAACAGGAACCCCACACAATTAATTATACTGTCTTAACATCCTGTAAGATACTGCAGCTGGAAGCTACAGCTATCATTGCTCCATCTTCTTTACTGATATTTGGCTTGTTCAAATGCTTAGCAAACATGTAAATGCAATTTGGAAAGGCTTGGGGTATCTGCCACTTTATCCTTGCACAGGGGCCATGCAAATCTTCTCTGTATTGTTCCAGTTTTAGTATGTGTGCTGCCAAAGCAAACACATATCTGCCATTTTAAATTCCAAGCATGGCACACTAAACCTGAGGCTTTCTTTTGTTTGTGGTAAAATATATATAACATAAAATCAATCTTTCTATTTTTATCTATTTTAAAGTGTCCATTACATTAAAAGTGTGTGGCATTAAGTATATTCCTATTGTTATTCAACCATCATCAACATCCGTCTCTGGAACCTTTTCATCTTGCCAAAATGAAACTCAGTAACAATTAAATAAGAAATTTCCATTCTTCTCCACCACAGACCCTAGCAACTGAGGATTCTACTTTCTGTCTCCTAGAATTTGGCAATTCTAGGTCTCTCATCTAAGTTGAATCATACAGTATTTGAATATCTAACCTTTTGTGTCTGACCTATTTCACATAATACAATGTCTTTAGGTTCGTCCATGATGTCACATAATACAATGTCTTTAGGTTCGTCCACGATGTAGCATGTGCTGGAATTTCATTCTTTTTAAAGTTGAATAATGGCATGTTTTGTGAATCCATTTATTGTTCACTGATCATTTGGGTTGTTCCTACCTTTTGGCTATTGTACATGATGCTGCTATGGACATGGGCGTACAAATATCTGTTCAATTTCCTGCTTTCATTCTCAGAAGTGGAATTGTTGGATGATATTATCATTCTTTTAAAACACTTTTAGAGATCACCATTCTACTTTCCACACTAGCTGTACCATTTTTACACTCCCTCTAAGAATGTGTTTCACTTTCTTCACATCCTGCCAACAATTATTATTTTCAGGCTTGGTGGAAATTTTTTGGATAATAGCTATCCTATGAGTGTGAAATGGTAACTCATGACTTTGATCTTAATTTTTCTGATGATTAGATACTGCCCATCATTTCATGTGCTTACTGATTATTTGTATATTTTCTTTGGACGTGTCCATTCAAGTCCTCTACCCATTTTCCAGTTGGTTTGTTTGGTTTTGCTGTTGTTGTATTACAGTATTAAAAAAATATTATAGATGATAATGCCTTATCAGATATATGATTTGTTAATATTTTCTCCCATTATGGCTATTTCCCTTTTTGCTCTGTTTATGGTATTTTGTTGCACAAAACTTCTTAGTTTTGATTAAGTCCAATGTATCTACTTATTTTTTCTTGTCTGTGCTTTG
Organism: Uropsilus gracilis; assembly: GCA_004024945.1. Classification (NCBI taxonomy): domain Eukaryota; kingdom Metazoa; phylum Chordata; class Mammalia; order Eulipotyphla; family Talpidae; genus Uropsilus; species Uropsilus gracilis. The sequence continues at coordinate 75,330 of PVHY01003608.1, read as the reverse complement.
GTGTCATATTCAAAAATTCATTGCCAAATCCAGTGTCATGAAAGTTGTTCCTTAGGTTTTCTTTGAAGAGTTTTATAGTTAGTCCAATATATATTTATTGTCCTTTAAGTTTACTTATATATGTGGTGAAGATAAGTGTCCAACTTTATTCTTTGCATGTGGAGATCCAGTTTTCCCAGCACCATTGTAGGAAATACTTCTTTCTTTATTGAATGATCTTAGCACTCTTGTGGAAATCACTTGACCATATATGTATGTTTTTATTTCTGGGTTCTCTGTCCTAGTCCATTGGCCTACATGTCTGTTTTTATATCAAGACTGCACTATTTTAATGACCGTAGCATTTTTCGTAAGTTTTGAAATCAGGAATATGAGACCTACAACTTGGTTCTTTTTCAAGATTGTTTTGACTATTCATAGTGCCTTCAGATTCCATATGAACTTGCGAGGGATTTTTCTTTCTGCAAAAAATGCCATTGGATTTTGAAGGTATTGAATTATATCTTTAGATGTAATACACTTCAGGTAGTAGTGATGTCATAATAATATTAAGCCTTCTACCCCATGAACATAGGATAAATTTTATTTATTGGTGTTTTCCAAAGTTTCTTTAAGCAACATTTATAATTTTTAATGTGTATGTCTCACATCCTAGGTTAGGTTTATTCTGAAATATGTTATTCTTTTTGATGCTATTGTTAATTGGCTTTCTTAACTTATTCTGGATGTTCATTGTTATTGTATAGAAACAAATCTGATGATTGTGTGTTGATTTTGTATCCTGAAGTCGATTGTCTTCTCTTATTAGTTCTAACAGTTTGTGTAATCTCCAGTTTTCTATATGCAAGACCTTGTCATTTGCAATCAGTTACTTTTATTTTTTCTTTTTCAATAGAATGCCTTTTATTTCTCTTTCCAAATTGCTCTGAATAGACCTTCCAGTACTCTGTTAACTATAAGTGATAAAAGTGGGTTTCCTTATCATGTTCCTCATCTTAGAGGAAAAGTTTTCAGTCTTTCATCTTGAAATATTAGCAGTTTTTTAAAATACATGGCCTATATTGAAGTAATTTATCTCTTCTTAGTTTGTTGAATGTTTTTTATTATGAAGGGAGTAGAACTTTGTGAAATGCTTTTTTGAGATCATGGGCCCTGAAGTTTTGTAACTGGAGAAGTGGCTCCGATTCTCAGCCCAAAAGATACTGGGAATGTCTTCAACAATTAAGAAATTTGCCTTATTTCCCAAAACTCTGTTCCCTCTCTTACTTCTTAGTGATGGCAATTGCAGCTGTCAGATCTAGATATTCTGCTTTCTTTACCTCACTTCTTTTACCCAGCGATGGCTAATTATAGTATTCTATTCTTTCTTGTTAATAATTGAGGGATAATAAATTTATCACTGAATAAGTAGCTAGGTAACATTTTGGACATCATTTAATTTTTTTAATTGCTTAATGATCATACAGTAAAATTAATTTTCTCATGTATAGTTCTATGAATAAACACATACATATTTATATGTGTATGTATATATATATATATATATATATATATATATATATATTCATGTGACTAACAACACAATCAAGATACGGGACAGTTCTGTCACCCTGAAAAACTCTTGCATACTCTCACTATTGGCATATCCCTCTACCTTGAACTCCCAGTAATTACTACTATTCACTGCTATACTTTTGTCTTTTTGAAACTGTCATACAGTGTATAACATGTGTGAGTAGGTGCTTAATTAAATGTGATTGATGGTTTTGCTAGTAACCACTTTGAGCAACAATTTTCTTGTTCTGCATAATTTTCTTAAATATAGCTATAAGTTTGTATATTTTATCAGTCTCAGAGTACTAGCCTTTGAAATTTTGTCAGTCTACTAAGAATGTTGTCGGCCAAATTATAAGGCTAATGGTTGAAGATTGGAGCTACTGGACCACAAGTAGTAATAGGAACTAGTTACTATCTGTGGCACACAGTCTTTCCATGGACTATTACCTGTTACCATCCACACATAAAAGACAGTAAGGAAGAAATGAAGTGCACTAAATAACTATAAGAGTGTACAAGAGATAATTCCCAACAGTTTATAAAACAATAATATTTTGTGTCCACTAGTGGCCAATGAGCTAATTTATTGGTCTGCTAGAGGAAGCACATCTAGACTAAACTGGAAATACTCATATTTTATCTATAAGGACACTTTTGGCTATGTGCAATAGAATGGGGCATTTAAAAAAGTAAGGGGATTTAGTATCTCACACAAAAAAATCTATAGAGGCAAGTAGTCTTGATGTCATGAAGAATCCAGCTCTTTCCATCCTCCATTCCATTATGCTCAGTGTAAAAACTTTTGGCCCTCAGATTTTGACCTCATGGTTGCAAGATGACCTCAAGCTCAGACATCACGTCATCACACAAATGCATTCATATATTGGAGACAGGAGGGGAGTAGGATGACAAGAGAGCTCTTCAGTGTGCTGCTGGCTTGTCTTAGAAGAAAACCTTTTTCTCTGTCTCCCAACAAACCAGAAGGGTCCCTGAGCACTGCTTCTAGAATTTTATTATGTAAAGTGGACTTCTTTGACAGGAGGGAAGAAAGTAAGGGGAATGCCTGGTGGCAGATGACAAATCTCCCCCCCCCCAACTCCCCTTGTGGAGAATATTAAATGCAGGACTCTTAAGAAGGGATTAACAGGACTGAGCACACACAGGGCTCCATGCTTCTCTGTCACATTCTCCCTTTGTTCCTTTAGGCCTGTTTCCTTCCTCATTTTTTCAGTTTTAGAAGAAAGATGGAAATCTTAAAGTTTTGCATACCTTTCCTAAGCAAAAGCAAATTACAGATTGGAGACATACAGCAGGGGAACAGGAGAAGAAGGGTTAAAATGGGGGAAGAGAAGAGCAGAAGGGATTACAGTAACCGTTCATCAGTAAGTGGTGGTAAGAAATTTATAAGGCAAACTGTATAAAAATGAACATGACATAAGAAAATAAAAATTAAAAACAAAAAATCAAAAGCACTGCTTGTCTTCCACCCACCCCATTCTACTGTTTTGGGTGCTATAGCTCTAGTTTCCACAAAGAATTTGAAATCTCCCTCATCTTTTAATGAAGTTCCTGACCTTAGAAATACATTTTTTATGGTCATTCCATAGGTACTAATTACAAATAAGAAACTGAGAAATCTTTATAAACAAAAGGAAAAAAAATCCAGAATGTACATTTTTTTTTTTACAACAATACCCTGCACTAGAAACCATCTGTTTCCTTGGGGTAAAGCTTTTTCCACACAGAAAAGAAGGGCATCCCTGTGCCTGTCTGTACTGACTGCTGGCTCTGTGAGCACCACAGGCTGTTTTTTGCCATCAGATCAATGACTTCAGTTTTTCCATTTCAGTTGTTCAGTTGAAAATGAACAACAACAACAAAAAAAAACAACCCTGGATTCTGCTTCTGGAAGCAGGATATAGGCTCCACACTAATCAAAAAGGGAAAATTCATTGTAAGACAATATTTTATTCCCCAAACTTTGAAGAGTTACTGCATTTGTCAGAAAGACTCTGAATCATTTCATGGACCCCCAAAGAATTGGAATAGAGACATTGTGCAATACTGATCATTTCCAGGAAGGATTGTAGGCTCTTCTGTTGCTCTTTGAGTTGTTGCAATCCAATTCTCATAACTTCACTTCACTCTATTTGAGTCATTTTACCAGAGAGTGAGTTTAAGGAGACTGAGAATGTTAGGTTGGAGGTTAAAAAAGGATCACAGCTTACACTAAAAGGTACTTTACTAAGAAGTCCCTGTAACGTACTGGTACCATAAATATGTAAACGGAGAATGAAGTTTGTAGAAACCTGGTAGTAGTGATGAAGACCTAAAAGCATTGTGCTCTATTTCTCAAACCAGTGACAATTTAGCAGTAGAATCATGAACCAGTCCTGATGAGAGGGAACCTAAACTGAGTGCCTGAGTCATTCCCTGGCTCCGAGAAGGCAGAATGGGCTTCCCTGTTTTGCACCAAGTGGAGATGCCAGGAGAAATCTTCTCTGTGGTTCTATCTTTTATGAACATCCAGAAATAAAAAATGTTGACAACTGCAGGTCAAGGTGCTATGGGATTCTGTTGGACACACTGCACGGGAAAACTACCAGCAGCTGTATACAGCTGGGTGGTTTTTTTTTTTTTAATTAACATCTTGTTAATAAAGTGTCTACTATGAAAGTCAGATGAAAAACTAGTCTTTAGGACAGTTTTAACAGAGCCTGGGGGAGATTATGTTGTTGTGTCCACATCAGGAGGTTTTTTTTTTTTGTCAAATTGAACTCCTTGTGTCCAAGTAGGTGCTCTGGAGTCAGGAAGCTAGAAGCCTGGTACTACTCTGTGTGTGGTTACTGTTTCTACTTTCAGGGGGCCAGGATGATATTCAGAAAACCCAGAGAAACTTCTATGAGGCAACTGCGTGGGGCATCTGCTCAACTGTGTGGGGCAAGTGTGAATAGGTTCTGAAGCACACAGGTCTGTTGAGATGAGAACCTCCAGAGCTAGGGCCGCATCTGGCTATTTCAGTATCCTTGGCTTTGTGGATTTGTCATACAATGGAAGAATTTAACAGCTAAATTTCAAATAAAGGCCATTTTTGCTTTTATTCATTTAAACACACTTATTTTATATACACATATTTCATCTGTCCAATTTTATACCTGCTGCATCAACTCCACGCCTAGATTGTCCACCTAAATAAAAGGACTTCAAATGTGGTTCCTAAGCAGTCACATCCGCCACACACCACATGCATACTCAAAAACTTATTCTTCTTGTTTTTTGTTTCTCTTGCTCTCTCACTTTTTTTTTCCTTTCAGCATTGTTACCAATTAGAGAAGTAGAGTAGCATCTAGTTTTTACAAACCTTCATCAACCAGTTTACAAAACAGGCTGAAAATAAAATAAAGGCTGAAAATAAAGGCTGAAAATAAAATACAGTGCTTGGGGAGGGAAGAGAAAAAATAGGAGAGAAAGAAAGCCAAAAAAGTTAAGCTCCCCATTATGGGCAGTTCAATCTGAATAATGATGCCCTTCCCCTAATAAGAGGGATGATGGATGACCAGTTCTTATAACAGGGTGAGTAGCCTGTAAAGATAAACTGCTTTGGGCATGCTGACTTGTGAGGAAGCAAGGAAAAAAAAAAAAAGAACTACAGATCTCTATCGTATCATGAATTCTGGTCACTTATTTTTCTTGAATACTTTAGAATATTGTAGATGGATACATGTTTGATACATGTCCTTTCCACTGAACTAGCTATGGCACAAAGTGAAATGAGGAGTACTTTGTTATTTTAAGTTCTGGCCACTTGGTGAATGTAAATGCCTTTGTAATGATGAAGTTTATTTGTCAACTTGACTCTGCCCAGATATTTGGTCAAGTTTTACTCTGGATGTTTCTGCAAGGTTGTTTTGGAATGAGATTCACATTTGAATTGGTAGAATGAGCAAAGCTAAGCACCTGATATAATGTGTGTGTGTCTCACTTAGTTGTGTGTGTGTGTGTGTGTGTGTGTCTCACTTAGTTGAAAGTCTGACTAGAAGAAACAACTACTCTCCCATGAGCAAGAGGGAACTATCCAGCAGACAGCCTTTAGGCTTCTTCTACAACTTCGGCTCCTACTCTTCCTTATTTTCCAGCAGACTGCCTTTTGGCTTAAACTGCAGCTCTTTCCTGAAGCTCCAGCCTGCCAGCTTCCCTGATCAGATTTTACACTTGTCAATCACATGAATCAGTTCCTTAAAATAAACCTCTTTACACACACAAACACACACACACACACTACACACTAACTGTTCTCTGACAAACAAGGTTAAGATGTACCAAATACGTTCATGCCTTTTTGTAACTGGCACCATAACTGAGGAGTGTGGACAGATCTGAAGCCAGTGGCCTAGTTTAGTGTATGGCTCTGCTTTATACTAGCCTGCTGCCCTGGACAGGTCACATAAACTTAAGAAATACTTACTCAGATGACTGAAGTATTGCCAAACCTGTATATTGGCTTTCTGTTACCATTTTAACAAATTACACACAGTGGTTAAAACAAAATAAGCTTATTCTCTTACAGTTCCGGACGTGAGAAGTTTCAAAATCAAGGTGTCTGGACACTTCAGGAAGAGTCTGTTTCTTCATTTCCCCCTGACCTTAGAGGCCACCAGCAATCTTTGGATCATGACCCCCTGTTGTATCACTCCAACCTCTTGCTTCCATTGCCACATTTTCTGTTACTCTTCTGTTTTTCTGCTGTTCTCTTTAAAAGAGCCCTTATAATTGTACAGGGCCCACTCAAATAATGCAGAAATATCTCCTGTAAGTACATCAGTATATGTATATACACATATATATATCCATATTAATATCCTTTACTTAATAATACCTGTAAAGTCTCTTTGAACATATAATGCAACATATACCAGTTTTGGGGATCAGAAGTGGGTATTTTGGGGTTGGGAGGTGGGGTATTATTATCAGAAGTCACTGGTTACAGACAAGTTAAAATAGGAGCGGGATTATAAGATTTCAGAGATGGTACTTGAAATTATTTTGTTTTGGGGGACTATTGGGGGAACACAGAGAGGTATAACATGTACATGTACTTTTGTGGCTGCTAAAGAGATAAGTATGTGTTGGAATAAACTGTATTTTTAATAATAAAAATTCTGTCCCAAAGTCATCACATAATAAAATGTCCCCACTTCAAAAAATATAAACATGTTTTGTTTTTTTTTAAAGTATAGCAGTATGCTGGGGAAAGGCACAAAAATCTATGGGCCTCTTGCTCTGGCAGCTTGACAAAGTGCTTTGCTTTGTCTCCTGAGTGACAAATTCAAGTCTTTTCAGAAGGACCTTGAGAAACTCTCTAAAGACATGTAATTCAATATCATAAATTCTTATCATTTCCATGTTTGACTATGGCATTCCAATATAAATTCCAGAATTTTCTCAAATTCTGAGTACCATTTTTGAGAATCAGTCACTCTCAGAGCTTCCCTTTTGCCTATATGAGTAAATTCAGGGAATTTCCAGGCCTTTCTTGTCTGTCTATGGCTGCATCTGTGTGTTTAGGGCACCATTATAACCTTAGCTCAGTTTATTATCAATAGAAAGGAGACAGCATTGAATAAATCAGTTTTCAAAAATCATTTTTGTTCAACTTATTATTAAGCAATTAATTTGGGGAAGTAAGAAATAATTCCAACCAGCAATGAGGACTCACAGTGTAAGCCTGATTGATGTTTAAAAGGGCTTCCTTGCTCTTGTCTGGTGAAGATGCTGTCCTAGTTATTCACCTGAGTATGATGAGTTTACAGGCTTCAAATAATACCCAAGACTTGGCTTAGAGTTCAAGGAGCATTCTTCCCACTGAAAGAACATTTTGCTATACATAATTATACCTCCTTTTCTTATCGCTTTCTTCTTCCCATCCTTCTTCCTCCTCTTCATTCAGAAACTCATAATTTATTTAAGTGGGGCTGTACTTGGGCAATCAGTCCAGTTCCCTTTGGCCCTACAAATGTAGGGTCTTATCAGAGAGCTTTGACTCTGTTACTCATTGTCTGTATCCGTTTTCTACTCTTCTTTTTAAGACTAGACTTTACTGTGAGTGCAATGAAGTGAAATGTCATTGAGGAAAAGGAGGCCCACCAATGTTACTGCTCCTGCCACTCTGTAGGTGAGACCTAAAAAAGACTACAACTCCCATTCCATGTCAGGGTGGAAAGAACAACTGATTTTTCTCCTTGGAACTTGGAAAATCTAAGATACCTTGTTAAGAATCTACCTTAGTACATCTCAGCTCTACCAACGCATATCCTACTTTAGAATAAACCAGGTTTGTAGGTTGAGAAGATGGAATTTTCAACTTCATATGGTAATTTTTGTCAAGTACTTTGCATGTTGCTAGAATGAAATGAAGTAAAAGCAAGCATTCCCTCAATACAGTTATAATCTATGAAAGAGACTGGCAAGAAGAGATCTGAATGACTTAGAGACAACCAAATAATGGACACATATATTTAATTTCCTTTGGCAAATTTAAGGAAATGAAAAGAACAAAGGTAGATTTTATAGCAAACCTACGTGTTTATAAATCAGGAGACCCAGTGTAGGTTAAGTTCTTCATAGACTAAGGTTTGAATTCTTACCTCAGGGAAAATTCTTTAAGAGGAGTGAAGAACAAAAAAATATTTATAATGAAATTGAAGGCACAACATTTTTGGTGGGAAAATTAAAGGTGGTATATTCACTTGGACTTGAAAAAACCAGTGTTGTCCCTCACTACTGGAGAGAAAGTGTTTGAAGTGGGTTTGCTATCGTTAGCATTTTAATGATGTCACTTTTGATTATGCATGTGGCCTGAGGTTTTAAAACATCTGGTGCCTTTTGTAAACCAAACTAATAAACAAATAAAGGCTTCTCATAGCAACGACACAGGACAGCAGCATTTCCCAGCAAAGTTCTTAAAAGGCCTCAAGTCACTTGGCCACATACTATTTAAAGGCACAGAGAAGCTTGTTAGGAAACCAGCTTCTTTTTCTTTTACATCAAAACCCCTCATTGTCTTTGAGCGCCATCTCTGCTCATCTGCCTGTTTTCTCCCTTCCTCTCAATTCCTGTAAGGTCTTTTCCTCACACAAAAAACATCAGGTAAGATTATGGAGGTCCTGAAAAAGTTCCTCTCAGGCCTATTGCAGAGAGCATCTGGGAAGGTCGGCCCAGTTGCTATGCTCTGAAATTCTTGTTTGCACCAAGGCCATGCTTCCCGAGGCTGCTGCCAGTCTGTGGCTGAACCCAGGAGAGATGCTGAAGCGCCTCCAGGGATTCTCTGTTGACCTTGCCCAAACCTTCTTAAGAACATCCTGCAATCTAAGACTGGTATTTCCTCTCTACCACCTAGCTTTCTCTTTTCCCCTTCACTCCCTCCCTTCCTTTTTACTCTATCTGCTTTCTGTCCCTCCTCTTTCACAGGGGTCAAAGTTGGGTTGCAGCCCCTTCCAGCAACCTCATTTTCTCTCACAGGCTGTCCTTTCAGTAAACCTCTTGCCTGTCTAATCCTGTCTTGGCATCTGTTTCTCAGAGGACCTGGACGAATGTGAGGCTGTGATGAGCCCTAGAGGAGGGAGCTCTCGTTCTATTTCCTTGGTACTTCTCACGGTGCCTGATAACCAGGCAACCAATCACTCTGGGGATGAGGCAACTGCATATGTAGAACGACATGAGGAGACTGAAGCAGAGACCCACCAGGTATGTGACCAGTTTTAAGAACTCACCGTGTGATGTTAGCCAAATCACTTAGCTTCTCAACCCATTACTTTTCTCACTGTAAAAGGAAAATAAGATTCAATGATCTCTAAGTTATCCCTTCCTATGCTGATATTTAGAGTACAAGCTGACCAATGTCAAGGATTATGGTACTAAGTTGGATACATAAAGAATCTGGAAACTTAGAAACCAAGAAGAAAATTCCAAAGAAAAGGATAGGCAACCATAGGGGCTGTAGGGGGAGATCTGTTATGTACCCAACACTTTGTAAGATCCCCGCTCCACCCTACTTTTTTTTTTTTTTTGAGACTAGGTCTTGCTATTTTTGCCTGTGGAACCACAGGCTCTCGTTGCCTGGGGTACCACAGACTCAAGCAATCCCCAGCCTCAGCTCCCCAGGTAGCTGGAATTACAGGCGTGCACCACCACACCCAGCTAGTTTTTTGGAACTAGGTCTCGCTACGGGCCCCAGGCAGGGCTCGAACCGCGATCCCTAGCCCCGGCCACTTCATAGGCTGAAGCTTACAAGCACGAGCCACCGTGCCCGGCCCCCCCCTTTTTTTTTTTTAATAAAATTTCAGTTTCAGAAAACATTGATTGGAAACCATGAGCCTGCTGCCAAACGCTAAATAGTAGATGAACAGATAGTCAGAGGAAGAGTTTTGAATTTCACATACCTGTATTATCTCAGCCAAGGTAAAGGAATCCAGCAGGTTCATTCTTTGTCAAAATAATTAGTATTTTCTCACAGGCTTGCACAGTTTGTGATTACTCTGATAGGCAAAGAAAAGAATAATTTCTTTTTAAAAATTTTATTTATTTTTATTCTTTAAATCACAACCTCAGTAAATGGTTTTTGGGATACCTCCCCCTCCCTCCTCCTTCTGGTGCCCCTCCATTCTCTCAAACTCCACACTTTGTTGTTTAGCAGCCTGTGTTACGTCCATTAGTCTTTCTTTCCTGTGGCAGTGTTCTTTCATTGGGTGAGTGACTGTGTTGTTGGAACCAGGAGAAACTTACTGGTGGGTTTTCAGGCTTAAGTTTGTGTTGGGTGGCCAGTCTGTATTTATTTGTGGTCTGTCCACGCTTTCTCATTGGAGTCTGTCTTCTTTGCATCGTTGTTGTTTTGCTGTTTTACTTTATGGTTCTGGTGTCAGATTTAGGGGTCTCACCACCTGCCAGTGTCAGTGAAGAAGTTTCTCTGTGTATACAGGCATCTGTGAATGGCCATTGTAGATCATCTCCTCTCCCTCAAGTTTGCAGTTTTGCTGTGGGGCCAATGCCCCCCCCCCCATCTCTGGCCTTCCTCTCCTCTCCCATAGTGGGGGGTGGGAGGCACCTTGCTCTCCTAGAAGACATCTCCGAAATGAAGTCTTGGGTCTTCTAGACCCGGTAAGTGTGTAGGTGCACTTTGTGACATTGTGTTTCCATAGTTGTTTCTCCTGTCTTGCATGCCCTGGTTCTCTCTGCTTTGTCCAGCTCAGGCCTGTGGGCTGGATTTTTACCTGGTCCTATGATGGGGTTTATATTATGTATGTTCTTGCTCCTTCTGTAGATTGATTGAAGTGAAATGGAGGAGCATTTCTCCTCCTTTCCTCCTCCCCCCACCTCCTGCATACTGTTACCTCCCTATGTGGATGTGGGGCCCAGATGGCTGGACATGTCCCCTCCCAAGCCCCCTTTGGGGTGAGGGGTGGAGGGAACATCCGGCCGAACTGGGCTGCAGATGGCTGTCCTGTGCAACAACCATCCCCTGGTGGATGGGGCTGAGACCCCACCTGTCCCCACCCCTGTCGCTGCCTTTGCTCCCCGCTGGCAAGGGAGCTCCGACTGCCGAGGACCCCGGTTGTGCAAGCAGCCTTAGGCTGTTTGCTGGCAGGTGGGGCTCGAAAAGAATAATTTCTTGAGAGCATGTTAGGAGGTTCTAGCAGGGGAGCGCAGCTCCTCGTATACCCTCGACCGAAGAACGGTCCGTCTCTGTTCGGGGAAGGCGGCGGTTCTCTTCGACTGAGCGCACAGCTTCGGGAGGGACGCACATGGAGCGGTGAGGGAGGAAGGGGACACCCGCCTTCCAGATCAGCCAGATCAGCCGAATCACCCTGGCGATCAATGGGGTGACAGATGTTGCAGCCAGATCGCCCTCACATCCGAAAAGAATAATTTCTAATTAAATTATATGAGTGTATCTCTTAAAGTTCAAGCCCAGAGTCAACCAAGGTCTTCAAACTCTCTGGATCAAGGGCATGTTGTCTAGGACATAAGTCATGGCAGCCCATCGTGCAGGACGAGTGTTTCTGGGCATGTACGGAAGGAGCAGGCTTTCTCACATTCTTTCAATTTGAGACCTAGCAGCATTTTGCCATTGACCAGGAATTGAATGTTTCTGTTGCATATTTATGCAACCTGTTGTGATGAAGCCTTCTCCCTTCATTCAAAAGAGGTGTCCTTAGAAACGTATTAGTCAGTGACTCACAGGAAGTGGGAGTCTAATCAGTTTTATGGGAAGTCACTTCACTATTTTTCCATGTTACTGTATGGAAAATATTTATACTAATGAATTCGCCTACATGGTATCTAGAGGAAGTTATTAAAAAGTGACCAAACACAGAAAAAGAAGTGTACTTTTTTTTTTTTTTTTTTTTTTTGAGATTAGGTCTCACTATTTTTCCTGTGGAACCGCAGTCTCATGTTGCCCAGGCTACCACAGACTCGAGCAATCCCCAGCCTCAGCTTCCCAGGTAGCTAGGGTTACAGGCATGCGCCACCATGCCCAGCTATTTTTTGGGACTTGGTCTCACTCTGTTGCCTTGGGTGGAACTCAAAATGCGACCCCTGGTTCCTGTTGCAGCTTCCTAGGCTGCTGCTTACAGGCACGTGCCACCATGCCTGGCTCCAGAAGTGTTCTTAAACACAGACTTGTTGATGTGTGGTTTAAAATGTTATGTTTTTTTCTTTATTATGGTTTTTCTTTATTTTTATTTTTTATTTATATATAAATTTCACAACATTGTAATCCCAGGAATTTACCTCCCCCTACTCTTCCTCCCTTCTCCCCCTTTCCCTCCTGCTCAAAGTTGTGTGCTTCAGTTTGGTGTTTATCTTGTTTTGACTTTTCCTCAAGGCTTTTGTTTATTTTTTCACTATATCCCACATATTAGTGAAACCATTTGGTTTCTGTCTTTTTCTTGTTTCTGCTAATATGATTTCTTCTAAGTACATCCATATAGTTATAAAATCGTCGATTTTGTCATTTTTAATTGATGAGTAATATACCATGGTGTATATATACCACGTTTTTTTCATCCTGTCATCTGTTTTGGGGCATTTAGGTTGTTGCTTCCATGTCCTTGCAGTTATAAATTGTGCTGCAGTAAACATCTGAGCACAGGTGTTTGTGCTTTGTACTCACATTGAGGTCTCTTTTGGGTAAATTCCCAGAAGAGCAATTGCTGGGTCAAATGGTAGTTCCATGTGCCTGTTGGCCATTTGTATTTCCTCTTTGGAGAAGTGTCTTTTTAGTTCTCCCCATTGATTGGGCATTTTGTTTTGCTTTTGTTTAGTTGTGTGAGTTCTTTGTGGATCTTCGTTATTAAACCCGTGTCACTCTTGTGGAGGGCAAAAATTTTTTCCCATTCAGTTGGGCATCTTTTAGTTTTTTCTGTTGTCTCTTTTGCTGTACAGAAGCTTTTTAGTTTGATGTAGTCCTGTCTGTTTATTTTTTCCTTCTTTTTTTTTTTTTTTTTTTTTTTTTTTTTTTTTTTTTTTTTTT
>PVHY01003608.1:42505-62143 GCA_004024945.1 Uropsilus gracilis | reverse complement strand
TTTGTATCCTTTTAATGTCTTTCTCTTGCCTTATTGCCCTAGCTAGAACTTCCAGTAAAATGTTATGTTCCATTTTAAATTGTTTAACAAATGGTGTCATGGTTTCTTCAAAAACGTGTAGTGTATCCCAAATGGGAAATCCTGTAGACTTTAGTTCAAAGTCTGTTACATGAGGATGAAGCTAGAAGAGAAAGGAAGGGGGGCTGAGACAGAGTGGGCACAGAGGCAGTGCCTCTCCCATGTGTACATGGGAGTGCCTCTCCTCTCCGTGTACAGGGGTTATTATGGGGGGCTTATTGCATGTGTTTGCTTTTCCCTCCTCACTATTGAGGAGTAATTATAAGATGATGAGAGTGGGGAAGACTGACAGGACAGAATTGTGAATCCTTGCAGAACCACAAGGAGTTATGGAGTCAAATAGGTAAAGCTGTACCAAATTAAAGATTAGAAAAATAATTATTAGATGCTATCTTACTCTTCAATTATGCAGCAAAGCTTGAACTATTTTTTAAAATAAAGTACTGATGCCTTCTGTTTGTGAAACGGCATTCTAGGTTTTAAAAAGTATTAATGATAGGCTGTACCACAAGTGAGAAAAACACATTGAACTATGACTGAGGAAATCCGTGTCCTTAGTTGGGCTCAGCCAGAGAGATCACTTGAGTAAAATGCTTAATATCCAGGCTCATATTTTCTTCACTAGCATCATTTGGTCTAGCAACTAATTGACCTATGAGGTCACCGTAGCGGTATATAGCCTACTCCATGGATTCCTGTTTTTTGATGTAGAATTAGAAAAAAAAATGTGTTTCATGGGCAAATTATTTTCAATGGATGGTATCTAAGGTACTTTCTAACATTCTTATAATGTGAAGATTTATCTCTGATCTACTATTATCTGACAATACCATTATTTTGCTGCTAGAGTAGACTTATCAACCTATCAATTTTATTTTTTGTTTATTTTTTTGAGACTAGGTCTCACTATGTTGCCCAGGGCAGTCCTGAACCGGTGGACTGAGGTGATCCCTAGCCTCAGCCTCCCAAGTAGCTGGGATTACAGGAGCATACCACAATGCCCGGCTACTTTTTTAGAGACTAGGTCTTATTTATTTTTTCTAAATTCTTTTAATTTCTTATATAGGTGAATGGTTACTGGGATGTCTTCCCTCTTCCACCCCTCATCCCCTTGTGTTCACTCAGTCACCACTCTCATTGTTCTTTTTTGGTGGAGACTAGTCTTGCTAAGTTGCCTGGGGTATTCTTGAACCTGCATATTCAGTGATTCCTGGCCTCAGCCTCCCAGTAATGGGATTACAGGCATGGACCACCATGCCCAGCTCTCCAATCTATCAATTTTAAATGAGAGCAAAGATCATAGTTTTCTCCTCATAGAATTTTGGATAAGCAGCAATTATTATTCTTGCTGAAAGTGAACTATAAAAAGGGAACCTCTTTGTAGTGCCCCAGGGCTTTGAGAAGCAAACCTGTTCAGAACTCAGTACAGGCCAGGGAGAGCACGCAATCCTCTCATTCCCATGTACAAAGGGAATCACACAGTCCTACCTTTAGCGACTCCAAAAAGAATTGCAGTTTCCCCTTAACATCATCATGACATAAGAATGATGCTCATACCAAAGCATTATGTTGCAAGTTGTTTGCAGGGTAACCTTAGTCAGTCATGAACAAAGTCCTCCTCACACACATGGGGTGATATCATTCAGCAATGGCTGTGTCCTGATGGAAACTACCTCTAGGATAGGTATGAGTGGGTGGTCAGGAGGAAGCAGGAAAACAGGGGAAGGGTGAAAGAATAGACTAAAAGGGTTGGTGAAGAAAAAAAGTAGAAAAAGTAGAGTGAATTGGAAAATTTGTGGGTGGGATTATCATCCTTATACTTGCAAGTCAAATACTTTTCTATCCCATTCAACATGGTTAGTCTCATTTACTTCTGTCATTTTGCCTGTGTCACTTGATTTACATACCACACTGGAGGACTCGAAAAGACTTAAGAAAAATTGATTTCTGGAGAGCAAAGCTACCGAAAACTGGGAAAGTGTAGCAGAATATACAAGAGGAATGGCAACAGGGCAGTGTGAATTTGTAAGAGGAGCGTGGCCTGAAAATTTTTTCTTTGAAAGTTTCACTATTTGCCCAAACAAGTGTGTGACTGCAATGTTGTACAATGTACAGGGAAGTTGAGATGATCCGGTGAACAGCCAGTCATAGCTGAGCTTTCTGTTCTTACCACACACTATCTCATCTGTCAGATTTGGTTAGGATGTAGACCTTGACCAAGTCGATGTCATAGAGCTTCTTCACAGGCTTCTTGAACTGGCCTTTACGTATTCCTGTATGTCACTTTCTATATTCTTTATGGCTGACTTGGTGGTTAGGGAAACTTGGTGAGGGTATAGTGGTCAAGCTTACTTCTCTGATATAGGACTGCCTTTGGAGTTTCAGCATCTTGAATCAGAAGTGTGGCTCCTTTCTATGTTTTGTGGTTGTGAACACCTTTCAGCACTGCTCTCTTGGCTGTCTAAGCTTTTGCTTTCAGCTTTGGGAGGGGCAAGGGCTTTCTTCTTTGCTTTTGGTGCCATCTTGGTGAAGCAGTTCCCCGAGCACCATTCTTGAGAGATGATCTGATTATACTTTTTACAGATGGTTAGTCACAATCCCTGATGCCACAGTAGTATCACAGTTGAAATCATCATAAAGGTCTTCAGATAAGATAACTGACTTCAGGGTGTCAAACTAGTGGTTAAGGATCACTGTTCTGGATTGACATTCATATGATAATTGTTAGCAGCTATTGTGGTATCATCAGATACTTCATAATGACTAAATCCTCGCTTTCATTTTCCTTTAACTGCTGAGTGGATAGTTTTCTTAGGCATTACATTCTGTATAAATGAGGTTGCCTCATATTTCACTGCTTTTTGTTATTAACTGCTGGGATGAAAATGTACTACATATGAGTGTAAAGTCAGTAAGTAATTATATGTGTGGTACTCACAGACATACACAAGCCCACATAATATTCATGGTGATCACATGTCTTGGTTTTGGCAAGCCAATAGTGGCTTTGTGGATTATTCTGAATTCTGACAGTGCAGATGCATTTCTCAATTTGCAAACATGTCCTCTTATAAATTCATGATTGATGCTTTCTTCTAATCTATGTCTTATTGATTAATAGGAAGTTAAATGCTTTATTGGGGAGATATGTGTTTCAGCCCCTCCCCCATATAATTAGCCAAGAACATCTTACATCTTACATGTTAAGATTAAAGGACTGAAAATAATAGGGCTAAAATTTCAGACTGAATTACTTTTCAATCTCTGTCTTTTTTTTTTTTTTTTTTTTTTGGTACGAAAATGTGGTTTTATTTCTCCTTAATAATTTTGTCCACATTAGTACTTACCAAGTGAGAAATAATTTAATTTTGGCCTGTATTTTAGGAACTTAGTGTGAAAGTTCTGAGTTAAATGACCCTGCATTTCTAATTTATTCATTTTATATTTTTAAGACCTCTTGGATTGGAGGTCTGGGTAGTTGGAAACTTGGCTGTCCCAGGCTTTATTTGATGCTGTTCCTATTCCTTCCATAGCCAGAACCTTTTAAATTAAGGAACCCCTCTCAACAATCTCCTCATTATCATACCTTCTCAAAATCTGTATCCATATAAAGCCAGCCTAACAACAAAAAACTCTGAGTAGGGAAAAGTCACAAGATGGCCAAGGGAAGCCTTGAAGAGTTCAATAAAAAGGTCAGAGGCAGGCCAATAGTTTTGACCTTTTTGCACAGAGGACATCTTTAATCTATGACTTGTGCACATTTGGGGGCATATGTTGTAGGCACTACCACATTATCCCTTATGGTATTTCCCCTGACATTATTCAGTTTCTGAGGGAGACTGCTATTAATTTCCTGAAACTTCCACCACAAATTTTCACAAACTTGGTGGGTTAAGACAAGAATTATCCTCTCACATTTCTGGAGTCCAGAAGGCAGAAATCATGAGCTGACAGGGTCTTACTCCTGCTGATGTCCCTAGAAGGTATCTTTCTTTGCAGCTTTCATTTTCTGGTGGCTGTCAGCATTCCTGCTCTTGTGGCTACATACTCTAATCTCTGTCTTCATGTTTACATCATCTTTTTCTTAGTCTGTGTCTTTTTCATTCTGCCATCCCTCTCTCTGCTCTTCTCTTATGAGGAAATCAGTCAAGATTTGCAGCCCCTTTGGATAATCCTGGATCATTTTTTCATCTTGAAATTTATTACCTTAATTTTATCTGTAAAAACTTTTTCCCTAGATAAGTAACATTCAGGAAAATAAAAACTGACTCTTTGAAAAGATTAATGAAATAGACAAACCATTAACTAAGATACCAAAGAGGAGGATTTTGAATAAAATCAGAAGTGAAAGAGAAGTAGTTATAATAGATACTTCAGAAACACTAAGGACTATAAGATAGTATTATGTACAACAATATGGTAATAAATTGGATAATACAGAAGAAATGGAAAAATTAAAAAAAAAACAACACACCATTCCAAGAATTAGGAAAAACCAGAAAACCTAGATAGTTGGATGATGAATAAGGAATTTGAAATAGTAATCAAAAGCCTCCCAAGAAACAAAGCCCAGGATCAGATGGCGTCACTAGTGCACTCTACCAAACTTTCAAAGAACTAACATCTACCCTTTCAACCTCTTTTAAAGAAACTGAAAAGGAGGGGAAGCTAATAAACATACTTTATGAAGCCAACATTACCCTGCTTCTAAACCCGACAAGGGTACCACTCAGAAAACTATAGACCAATATTGCTGATGAACATAGATGCAAAAATTCTCAACAAAATAGTAAAAAACCACATTCAATAATACATGAAAAATAACCATATATTATGATTAACTGGGTATGAATGGTTCAAACTATAAAAAAAAGGTATGTCATATCAATACAAGAAAGGCCAATAATCATTCAATCATCTCAACAGATGTAAGAAAAAAACCTAACAAGACTCAACCTCCATCTATGATGTAAATCCTTAACAAAATAGGTGCAGAAGAGAAACATCTCAATACAAGAAGGGTCATATATATAACCAACTCACAGTTAATATTATACCAATGATAAAATGAAAATGATAAAAAACTGAAAGCTTTTCCTTTAAGATCAGGAGCAAGCAAGGAAGTTCATTCTCTCACCACCATTACTCAATATAGTATTGGGAGTCCTAGCCAGAGCAATTAGATATGAAAAGGATATAAAAGGTATCCAGACTGGAAATTAAGAAGTAAAACTGTCACTCTTTCCAGATGACATGATAACATACAAAATGCCAACGAACTTAGTGAAAAGCTATTAAAATAAATAATAAATACAGGAAAGCGACAGGCTACAAAATAAATAGACAAAAGTACACTGCACTTTTTTATATGTAAATAACAAACTAGCAGAAAGAAATCAGGAAAAACCATATATTTAAAACTGTATCAAAAAGAACTAAAAAACTCAGAATAAATTTAACCAAAGAGGTGAAATACCTGTATACAGAAAACTATCAAGACATAACAAAGAAATAGGACACATACATATATATATACATGTGCACATACAGACATGAACTTATATTGTATGCATGAACTGGATAAATTAAAATCATTAAAATGGCTATCATGCCTGAAGCAATACAGATTCAAAGTTATCCTTATCAAAACCCCAATGGCATTGTTTTTACAGAAACAGAACAAGAAAACCTGTGTACTTTATTTGGAACTACAAAAGACCCTAAGTAGCCAAAAGGAAAAAAAAAAGGCAGTATCACATTTCCAAACTTTAAACGATGACGATAGCACATTATATATGTGAACAACTAATATACAACAAAGGCGCCAAGAACAAACAATGAAAGTAAAGTCTCTTCGATATATGGTATTGGGAAAACTGGACAGACACATGCAAAAGAAAAAAAATAGACTACTACTTACCAACACATACAAAAATTAGTTTAAAATGAATTAAAGAATTGGATGTGGTAAACCATAAAATATATAGAAGAAAATGGGTGGTATGCTATGTGACATTGGCTTTAGAGAAGTTCTTGGAGGCTTGACGCCAAAGGCAAAAGTAATGAAAGCAAAAAGACACAGTTGGGACCACATCAGACTAAAAAGCTTTTACACAGCAGAAGAAACTATCATCAAAACAAAAAGACATCATCCTATGAATGGGAGAATAAATTTACACATCATACATCTGACAAGAGGTTAATATATCCAAAATACAGACTTCATAAAATTCAAGAAAAACAAAAAGACAACTTCAGTAAAAAATGGGCAGATGATCAGAACTCTCAAAAGAAGATACACAGATGGTCAAGAGCTGGATGTGAAAAAATGTCTGTCATCTTTAATTATGAAGGAAATGCAAATCAAAACAAATATTGAGGAAATGGCAAGAAGGGAGACCCTTAACACTGCTGAATTGGTATGCAAATTGGGGTAGCAATATGGAAATCAATATAAAGGGTCTTCAAAATATTGAGAACAGAAATTCCATATATTCCAGTTATCCTACTTCTGGGTAGTTACCAGAAAAAAAAAAAAAAAAGAATTTACACTCCTATGTTCAATGAAACATTATTGACAACAGCAGAGAACTAGAAACAACCTATGAACCATCAACAGCTGGATAAAGATATACTATATATACACACTCAATGGAACATTACTCACCTATAAAAATAAACAAAAATTTTCCTTCTAACTTGTTACACTTACCAAGGTTCTGAGATGGAAGTTGTTCCTATTTTCTCAAGTTCCTGTGTGGGGCTTCTTGCCCATAGAGGTACACAAGCTGCAAGTTGCTCCTAAAATCATTTTTGTGCAGAAGCAGGTGATTACTGGGGTTTGATTTATTAGACTTCCAGGTGCATTTAAAACTTCCTAATATTCAAATGTGGAACTTTCTATACTAGCATTAGTTACTCTTTGCTTTATTACCTCTTTACTTATTTTATATGTCTGAGTCTTCAAACAGAAAACCATGGCGTCTGTCCTGAAGTGAATGTGGGAGATCTGGGTTTGATTTCTGGTTTTACTTCACATTAGTGAGTGTCCCTTCTAATATTCAGTTACATCATTTAAAATGTAAATAATGATACTATTGATTCAGGACTATTTCAGTGATTAAACATGACCAAATTGTATGTAAGTGAAAGCCCTAAACTTTACACAAAGGGGTAACCAATAGACATCTTTCAAATCAGTGAAAAAGTGAATTTGAGTATTAAAATAAAAACCAATAGTATTGGATTAGAACATATAAAACAAAATAAATATTTATGAATTCATATTGACATAAATAATTGAACAAACATTTACATAGAAAAATTCTTTCTTAAAGAATAATTCCTATTACTCAAGGCTGAAGCAATGAGAGAAAAGAAAAAAATCACTCCAGTAATAACTGTTGCAGGCAAGAACAACCAATGCTACTGAAAGTAGTGGGCAAACTATGAGGAAAAACAGGATATTTGCAGAGCTCCAAAGTATTTTCCCCAAGGTAGACATTTTAATTATAAAGGGGAAAATAGAAACTCCCTTGTGGAAAAAATTGGCAGATACCACAATAAGAAGGTGATTGGGACTACGATCAGTAAGAAAACATATCAATTTTGTGCACTCCCGTATGACATCAAGAAGAGTATGTCACTTGGTGGTTCACTGACTTAAAGATGAAAACTCAATCAATCATGAGAAAACAATAAATAATTCAAGGAGAGGTATATTCTACAAAATGTCTCATCAGTACTCTCTAAAAACCTCAAGGTCATAAAAGGCAAAGAAAGATTAGGAAACTAAGATGTGATAATGACATGCATTGTGGGATCCTTAATTAGATCTTGGAATAGAAAAAGGATGTCAGTGAAAAGACTGGGGAAATCCAAATAAAGTCTATAGTCTAATTATTTGTATCAACATTGATTTTGTCATTTTGGCAACTGTGTTATGTTCACATAAGATGTTAGTATTGGGCTGGGCATGGTGGCACATGCCTGTAAGCGGCAGTCTAGGAAGTCACTACCGGGGCCAGAGATTGCGGTTTGAGTCTTGCTGTGGGCACGTAGCAAGACCTAGTTCCAAAAAAATATAGCTGGATGTGGTGGTGTGCGCCTTAATCCCAGCTACCTGGAAAGCTGAGGCTGGGGATTACTTGAGTCTGTGGTACCCCGGGCAACATGAGCCTGTAGTTCCACAGGCAAAAATAGCAAGACATAGTCTCAAAAAAAAAAAAAAAAGATGCTAATATAGGGAAAAATTGAAGAAGGGGATATGCAAATTATGTTATTTTTGTAACTCTTTTGTAAGTCTGAAACTTATTTCAAAATAAAAAGTTAGAGAATGGCTGTCTTTTATATATTAAGAAAGTGCCACACCACATACCTTACAGTTCTTCCTGTCACTAACCCCCTTCTCACTGGGATCAGGCTACACAGTTTACAGATCTGTTCTACATGCTCCACCACACTGAATTCCTCACAAATCTGTGAGATAGTCCCATTTCACAGCTGATGAAACTGAGGCTCAGAGAGAGAAGGAGTTGGCCTGAGTTTGCCCAGCATTTCTTTTCCTTCTGCACAGTCACATCAGAGGCCAGTTGGGGGCAGAAAACATGCTCTGCTCAACAAAAAATACACACAAGCCAGTGATCCTTTATTATACAAGGGAGTTGGCAAAGGACAGATTGAATTTCGTCAAAGAATCCCTAGCAAACATTTCCAGTGTTCCATCTGGTGATGCAGTTAACATCATAAACAATAGCTGATAGTAACTGAGTACTTGCAATGTGCCAGAGTCATTAAAGGAAATGCAAATCCCACGATGAAAACTGGAATTTTCATTTGGATCCAGATTTAGAAAAGGCCTAGCTTCAAAGATTCTGATTTGCACAGACCCAG
Organism: Uropsilus gracilis; assembly: GCA_004024945.1. Classification (NCBI taxonomy): domain Eukaryota; kingdom Metazoa; phylum Chordata; class Mammalia; order Eulipotyphla; family Talpidae; genus Uropsilus; species Uropsilus gracilis. Next base: position 53,173 of record PVHY01003608.1, on the reverse strand, counting down.
GACTCCCATTTCCAGAAGTTCAAAAACCTCCTTTCTTATCTAAATGAGAGAAAAGAAAACAAGGTTAAGAGCAAGAAAAGATGGTCATGGTGAATAAATTGAACTGTCTGAACTTCTGGTATTCATGTGACTGTTATGATCAGAATTAGGAAGGGAATAAAATCCTAACCTACAAGTTATTCAGACTGAAATATTTACATATATTAAAGAAGAGATACTATAAAAAATCACATTCATTATAAAAAATCAATTTCATTAATCACTTTTTGCCTATATTTAAGGTAAAATCTCATAAAAATCTTACACAAAGGTGTTTTAAGATATCCAAAATGTAAAAACAAAACAAAACAAACAAAAAAAGATATCCAAAATGTGCTTACGTTACACACATTATTTTAACATATAATAACTGCTAATGATAACATAATAAGAATCATCATGGAAAGTGACAAGGATTTTTTGACACTATTTCTTTTTCTTCTTATTAAATAAGGACATAAGTGCCTGACCTCAAATTCATTAACCCATTTAAAAAACAATTTGTTTAGGGTGTAGACAGAGTGTGTGTGCTTCTGAAAAAAATGCCATTCAACCTGAACTCACTGATCAGTTATAATCATCAATCAAATATAACTCATCAATCAATTATTATCATATACGGTCATTCTGGGGTTATGGTTTTAGTATTGAATTAAATTCACTCAGCATTTTTGCAGGAGTAATAACAAACTTCTTTCAGTTACTGCCATGATTCATTCCTGGTTGGTGTGCCAGCCATACTTATTGCTGCACAAATCCTCTTCTTTCCAATTACTACTTCTAAGCATCAGGCCAGATTGAAAAATTACCCTCTTATAACAAGGTAGGTGGCAAATCACTTTTCACATTATGATAATAATGGATTACTTTCATATATAGATAATGAGCTAATGCTGGGCCCACAAAAGCATTCAAAATTGATTAAAATCAGTCTTAATCCACTGAGACACTGAAAATTTCCCTACCCACAAATCCAAAATACACATATAAGCTAGTGAGGGAGGTGGAGATTAAGGCCAATGAAGCAAGTTTGAGCCTCCACTCCCACCTCCAGGTGCGCTTGTAAGGATGGAGGGCAAAGATGACACATCTCTAAAGCAGGCCACAGGCAAATGTGCCTAGTCCTCTCAGTCATCCTGTTTTTTCAAGGCAGAAAGTTGTGGTCCCTGTGAGCAGAGTCCATTGGGCATTTAATGAAGAAACAAAACTGATTCATATGAAACACATGGAAAGTATACAGTTACATATAAGAGGTGAGATGGTCTCTATAATTGTAGTTACTTCAGAGTTAAAAGAAATCATTTCAAAGGCCAGAATGTGCTGGCTCCCCATGTCAAAGACATTTTCAGTGTGTTTGAACTCAAGTTCAAAAAAAAAAAAAAAAAAGATTAAAGGCAATTGATGATTACATAGTACCTCGGGAATGTCCATCATCCTCCTCAACTTCTGATCTCTCCAGTTCCAGTCAAAAACCAGAAACTTTACGGGGTTCAAATTAAGGCCACCTGAAAGAGACAGGGAGACAGTTGCTGCAGTGAAGACCACATGGCATAAGCTTATTAAAATGATTTTTTGTTCTCCTGGTTGCTTTTTGCCTCATTTGCTCTCCTCTCTCCAGGCAACTAATCTCCACACATTAACTGCTATCCTTGCTTGATGGAAAACAAATGCAGCACTGAGGCTTGTTCTTAAAATCTTATCACTGATTTGAGGGAAGCAGAGAAGCTGCTCTTGCTGAGCTCGTCAAATGCTCAAGGGCTGGCAAAGAATCAATCCCAAACCTCTATCTCAAGTTCCAGAAGGTGAAGTCTCATTCCTGACAGAGATTTGATAGTTTGGGGTAGTTGAAGGGAGATGAGTCCAACAGAATCTGCATGGCTCAGAGGATGTAAGTGGGACAAAGGATGAGGACAGGGCTGAGAGGTTAATTTTAGGCAGAAAAAGAAATTAAGATGAAGGGCTCTATTCAAAGTCTGCAATTCTTTGAAGGAACTGGTAAACCACTTAAAGCCTATATTCCTGCTGTCTCTCCAGAGACAATTACAGAATTTTGTCAATCTAAACTCACTGATGGAATGTGAGGCTGGGGGAATCTCAGGGACTGTCTGTTGCTCAGAGGCCTCAGAGTTGGGTAGTTTTCCCCATGCTCTGTCTTCTTATCAATATTACATGTGATGGAAATATGACTGAAGCTTTCCCCTACAACACTGTCAGCTCTTCTTTGTGGGTATCTTACTTATTTTCTTCTCTGCTTAAAAGACTTTTGAAAGTTTTTTTATAATTATAATGTCTTTCATTTAAAATCTCCTCTTTGCAAAATTAAAAATGATTGAGACAGATCGGGGGTTGATAGTCGTCCCTTAAAAACAACTTAGAGGTGGTAAGGAACAAGCAGGTACAGACTATTTGGAAGGCAACTGGGCATTATATAACAGGAGCTTTAATACCGCTTACTATTTGATAAAATAAATAGCCTTTGAAGACATATTCTGCCAAAACATAAGAAAGTTAAACATAGTTGCTTGCAGAAAAGATCACTGCAGTATTACTTATAGTAACCAAAAAATTTAATAACGATCCCAAATCCTACAGTAGTTGATAAAACACAATATAACTTGGTGTTAATATCCAGAGTATACTCATCAATTAAAAATGACAACTTTGATGATTTTATGATAACATGGATATACTTAGAAGAAATCATATTAGCAGAAACAAGTGAGAAAGAAAAAGACAGAAACCAAATGGTTTCACTAATATGTGGGATATAGGAATAATAAACAAAAAATCATAAAGAAAAGTCAAAACAAGCTAACAACTAAACTGAAGTACACAACTGGGGGGGTGGGAATGGTCAGGGTGGGAAAGTGGGGGGTGAACCATGGAGATTACAAAGGTGTGAAATTTACATATAAATAAGTTATTTAATTAAAAAACTACCCAGAGTATAAAAAGAACACATACAACTCAGCAGCAAAAAAAGGTAAACTGTTTAAAAAATGGCCAAAAGTACTGAATAGACATTATCCCAAGACAGACAGATGGCCAACAGGTACATGAAAGGGAAATGCAAATCAAAACTACAAATGATCATACTTGTTACAATTATTATCAAAAAATAGATGACAAGTGTTGGCGAGGTTGTGGAAAAAAAGAAAACTCTGTGCATTGTGTTTGGGAATGTTAATTATTGGTGCAGCCACTGAGGAATAATTTAGAGGTGTCTGAAAAAATAAAAATAGAACTAACATTGACTCAGCAATCCCAGTTCTTGGTATACACCCAAAGAAAACAAAATCACTGTCTCAAAAAAAGATGTATGCAACCCATTTAGCTCGTCAGTAAAAATATATGATAATGGAATAAAAATAAACTAATGGAATAGAATTGATAGCTCAGAAATAAACACACACTTTCATGGACAATCCATGACAAAGGCGCCAAGAGTATATAAGAAGAAAGGCAACTCTTTTCAGCAAATGATGCTGAGAAAACTGGATTAAAGACTTGAACTTAATGACCTGAAACCATAAAATACATAGGCAAAAACAGGCAAAACATTGCATGATATTGGATTCAGGGATTTTTCTGGAGACCCTGCTCTAGAAAAAGCAAAAGCAAAAATAAATAGATGGGACTACAGCACACTGAAAAGTTTCTGCACAGTGAAAAATGTCACTAAAATGAAAAGACACTACTGAATGGGAGAAGATATTTGCATATCATGCATCCAACAAGAAGCTACTATCCAACATCTACAAATAACTCATACAACTCAGCAGTAACAACAAAAATTAAAAAACCCAATCAAAAAGTATTAATAGACAGTTTTCCAAAGATACATACAAGGCAAAGAGGCACATGTAAACAATGCTCATTATCATTTACTATGAGGGAAATGTACATGTACATGTAAATATGAATGTAAATGAAATCCACAGAGATACCATCTTCTAACTGTGAGAATGACCCGTGTCAAAAAGACCAGAAGTATCTACTGTATCTACTGATGAATCCTCCCTATTCCTCAAAAATCAGTTAAAGACACTTTCCTTTGTAAAGACTTCCCTGAAGAAGTGAGTCTCTCATTTTAACACTCTTAGGGTTCAGAAACGCTTATTTGGTACTGGGCTTTTAACTGCTTCCTGTTGTCACTTTTATTCTGTAATTACTTATCTATTCAACTGGATTAAGAGTTGAGGGGGAAAAGTTCTGGAACCAGAGAGTCATTAGGACTACTTAACCCTCTAGAATGTCACTCAGTTTTCACTCATAAGAAATAGGAATGGTAGTCTGCAAGGACTCTGAGAACTAAATGATATATGCAAGTGTAACTAGGATAGTGCTAAGTACAAGTAGGAACTGAAAACATATTTGTTTCTTTTTCTTGTCTGGAGTCTCCAAGCTTGTTACTTCTGTGTAAATGCAACAGACCTTGTATATAGTGGGCTCATTAAACCTTTGCATGGTTTCATCTGGAGAGAAATACCAGTATTTTTAGCTTTTGTTTGCTCCCTGGCAAATCACCATCTCTATATGAGTTACTAAGTTGAACACATTACTTGTAGATATATAAAAATCCAGGAATAGCTCCAAACTATTATAAAACAAAATTCAAATAAGTAATTTAGAAATGATTATTGAAAATTTTTATCTGTCTGGCAGTAGAACAGGCAGTACAATCATCAGCAGGTTAATAGGTTTTTAGGTTACTGGCTTTGAGAAAGTCAACAGATTATAAAAATCCACTAGTAAATTTTGTCTGGACTTCTTTTTGGGTAAAACACTAAAAGAGAAACGTATTTAGGGGAAATATTTTAGAATGCCTTCGTATCATTCATAGAAATTGCATATGGGAATCTTGAGAACTCCATGCCACTGGAGTTTGCATGGGTTTAGGGGATACTGCATTTTGTCACAACTCTTAGCATTCCTTGCCGCATTTTATTTGCTGCTTGGCTTTAGGGATGAGAAGCTAAACACACAAGAAGCTGTGTCAGTTTCCCACTGACACAGAGGTCTGAATTCGCTACATCACAAATGTGATATCCCAAATTCACATGAGAATAAGATAAATAATCTCCCAATTCAGGGGAGAAGAATCATTGCTCTTTTCATACCTTGCTTAACAAGTTCTTTAATCCTCCCTGGAGTTCCCACGCCCAGGTGCACAACACGATTTTCTAGCATCTTTACTTGTTCCTGGACCTATGCCAAGATGGAAAACAATAAAGAAGAGTCAGTAGGAAGTGCAATCATAGGTAATTGAGGGAAATTTATCTAAAAGCTAAGGAAAAAAAAAAGGAAAATTGGGGTTACTCTTGTTGAAGTTCAATTTCTAGGGTAAGGAAGGTTAAGATCGAGATAGAAGAACATTGTCCCAAAACTGCAAATCTTCAAGGAATAGAGGGGTCAAGCCTCTGCTTCTCTACGGGAATCTCAAAGTATGGAGGAGTAGTGACTGTTCTAGGGGTAGGTGAGGATGCAAAAGCAGGAGATGCAAAAAAAAACCAGGATGTTGTTAAACATAAGAAGGTACCAAAGAAAATGCTTGTTAAAGGAGGCAAAGAGAAGAGATTGAAAAGAAAAAGCTGAGGTCCACAAGTGCCCCTTAAGGTACCACAGGCCCGTCCTTACCTTTATGTGTTTTGCAAATAATTTCATAACTTTGCCATCTCCTCTGAATGCTGTCATCGATCTAATGAAAAAGAACAGATGAGTTAAAAGAAGATCCACTCATTCCAGACCATGCTAACTCCTTAAGTATTATATATTGACTTATTAAAAAAGAACCTGTGCATTTATATATGTATGTCTGTGCACATGCATATGGGTATATACACATACATAAAAAAATTGTCAGATTTTCACATTAGACCAACACTGGGATGAAAGTGGTATGACCTGAAGCATGTATCTGGGTTGTATTCTAACTCTCCCCCACACAAGGCTAACTTTATTATTATTATTTATTTATTTATTAAATACTTGATATATAAATTTCACATCTCTGTGATCTCTGGGGTTCACCCCCCCTTCCCTGACTGTTCACACCCTGTCCCATTCCCCCTCCCCCAGGTTGTGTACTTCAATTTGGTTGTTGGCTTGTTTTGACTTTTCTTCATGGATTTTTGTTTATCTTTCCCATGTCCCATATAGTAGTGAAACCCTTTGGTTTCTGTTTTTCTCTTTTTGACTTGTTTCTGCTAATATGATTTCTTCTAGGTACATCCATGTTACAAAAAAATCATAAAATTTGCCATTTTTAATTGATGAGTAATATTCCATTGTGTATATATACCACATCTTTTTCATCCAGTCATCTGTTTTGGGACATTTTGGTTGCTTCCATGTCCTTGCAATTATAAATAGTGCTGCAATAAACATCCAAGTACAGTTGTCCCTTTGTACCCACACTGAAGTCACCTTTGGGTAAATTCCCAGGAGAGCAATTGCTGGGTCAAATGGTAGTTCCATTTTCATTAATTTGAGGGCCCCCGATACAGCTTTCCGTAGAGGTTGGACCAGTTTACATTCCCACCAGCAGTGTAAGAGTGTCCCCTTCTTTCCACATCCTCACCAGCACCTGTTGTTGCCCGTTCTTTGGATGTGGGCCATTCTTACTGGTGTAAGGTGGTATCGCATTGTGGTTTTGATTTGCATTTCCCTTATTGCTAAAGGCTAACTTTATTTAGGTTTCCTTGATTACTGAAACATTTGGGTTTATCTTTCACTTTTAATAGAGACTTTCTGTATTTTAGGTCCATGCTATCTTTAAACTTTGAAGTATAGTTATGATGCACAATTCTGCCTCTAAGAGCTATCTTACAGTATGTCAGCTTGAACTCTGTGGATTCCAAGGGCATGAGCAAAGGTCCGTGGCTGCTGTGAGGGGGAGCTGGGATAAGCTGACAGAGAAGAGAAAGAGTACTATGTCCTTCAATCAGAGAAGCCTCCCCTCCCCCTTAAATTTATTTTGTAGAGGGAGCTTTTCTATAAAATTTTATCTATGGAAATACTGTGGTACAAAGAGAGTACAAAAGAACAATCTTTTACTTGATTCTTGGGGAGAGAACAAAGATGGGAACAATATTATTAAGCTTGAGAAGTATCACTTACCAGCAGGAATATGTAAGTTTACGAAATAATGAATTGTACCATTTAAGTTCTCTTGCACTCTACTTTTCCTTACACTGGAGTTTTCTCTTTGGCAAGATTAATTAAGAAAACAATTGAAGAGACACTGATTCTCCAAGAGAACAGAAGTTAGAATTAGTCAATATTAGTCTTTATGAACAGGGTTTGTTGTGTCTGCTGGGAAATCACCTGCAAACTGCCTAACCCTGAAAGGGCCACAGTATTACAGGGGAAAGAGAAAATCACTGAGAATTGGTAAATGAAATACGACAACCTGGTGCTTTCATGCACCTCAGGAAGGCATTTAGCTACAGTAAAAGCTCAAATCAATCTGACAACTTGTTTTTTAAGAGCCCACCTCAAGGCCAACCTCTTCACCATTAGCTTCTGATTCTAGAGTGAGTTCTGTAAGAATAGTTTTAAAAACATTTGGAAAGTCAATGTGAACCCCCCACTACGATTTCAGAACCAGTAAGTACAGCTGCCCAGAAGTACTTGGATTCTTGAAGTTCATTCTGTTCAGAGCAGAACAGCTTAAAGAAACACTTTTGTTTTACTGAGTTGTGTGTGATATGAACTTAATGTGTCTGCTTAGTTGGAAAAAAGAGTTTGAAGGATTATTAGCAAAACTTAATAACTACTTTCCTAAATACATGATCCGATTAGCTCATTTAGAAAAACAGATGCTAACTACTGAGTGTCTACATTTTACCTTAACTTATTTGATCTAGTTCTTTAGACCTTGAATTTTCCTTTGTTTTCTTTCCTGTCTCTATGGAGGGACTAATACCAGTAAATTCCATTTTACTATCATGGCCCTTGTCTGAAAACTGAATGTTAATGCTGATCCAATGAAAAGGTATGTGATGAATTAACTTTAAAACACAACTTTTACATTTAAATTTTTGGTCCATTTGGAATTTATATGAGGGGAAAGGCAAGACATGTATCCAAATTTATTTTCCCAAATGACTACCCAGTTATTCCAACACCATTTTAGTAAATAATTTCTTTCTACTGATTGGCTACCTTCATTATCTACATTTTCATATGCACGTGTCTATATCTATTTCTTAACCTTGAATTGTGTCCCACTGTTCTGATCCATTTGCCATTTCATACTGTTTTAATTATTTTTATTTTTTAAAAAATAATATATATATATTTATATACAGTATGTATAGTTCTTATAATTTGGTAGATACTGTAGACACAGTGTCCTCTTATTAGCATTCATTTCCAGAATTTCCCTGGTTATATTTTCTCTGGTATTTGCTCATCTGAACTTAGAACTAGTTTTTCTCGTTTAAAAAGCAATTCTGTTGGAGATTCACTGGGAATCTGTGAAACCTGTAGATCTAGATAAAACAAATAATTTTTACAACACTGAATCTTCTTACTTAAGAATATTACACACACCACTTTGTTCAAGATCATCTGCATCCCCATGTAATATTTTCTATACATAGTTTTGGTAAATATGTTCCTTCGTGTCCCCTTTTTTGGTTATTATTTAAAAGTAGATCTTTTCTTGTGATTATTGCTTACAATATCTCCCTGCTTTCACCCTCATCCTCTGTACTGTCAAAACAGAGCAGTCAAAACAGGTTTTTAGAATGATTGTTCACACCATGTGATTCTGATGCTCAAGATCTCCACCTCAGGTCCTTTTGCACTTATTGTCCCCCCCTGCCTGGAATTCTTTTCTTCCAGATATCTATATGGCTGTCCTTTACTTTGTTCAAGTCTCTGCTCAAATGCCATATCCTCAGAGAAGCATCAGGGACTACTCTTTTAAAAGTAGCTCCTACCCATTTAATCTCTCTGCCTTGCTTTATTTTTCTTGTATAACCTATCGCCACCTGACATAATATTTATTTCTTCTTTATTATCTGTCTCCCTCACTGCAAAGTACTTATGAGAAAGGAGACTCCATGCCAGAGTTTTGTTCTTTTTTTTTTTTTTTTTAAAGGTTACTATGTTGCCCCGGGAACTGCAGACTCTTGTTGCCCGGGGGTGGGGTGGGGGGTGGGGTGGAGGGTGGGGTGGTACTCCGGAGTCAAGCGATAACCAACCTCAGCCTCCCAGCCTCCCAGGAATTACAGGCGCACCACCACGCCCAGCTATTTTTCAAGACTAAGTCTCGCTATTTTGCCCCAGGTGCGTCTCGAATGCGTGGACTCAAGCGATTCCCAGTCTCAGCCTCCCACCCTAGGCTTGGGATTAAAGCCGTGAGCCACCACTGCCGGTGGTGTTCGAATTTTGTTCATTGTTACATCTCTAGCATACAGAACAAATTATCTTGAAGCTATCAGTTACTCAATAAACACTTATGAAACAGAATAGTCTGTGCTTCCAACCTGATGAGCTCCAAGGCCCGGATGGCAGAGCTGCAGATGATCAGCATCAAGACTGATTTCTTCTCAATATGGTTTTTCCGAAGTTTTACCCACTTAGGGCAGACTGGGGGAGAAAAAAAAAAAAAGACCATAAGAAAATTATTACTCTAAATATAGTAAAATAAGATCCCCAAACTGGGTATTCCCCCAATTACTTTTCTGTTGGCATTTAGGTAAAATAAAATATGAAGTGCACTATTTAGATTCATTTTTCTGGTTATTCTAGATATTAGAGCAAAATGAAATATCATTTACTTACAACACAAAACATAACATGGCAAGAGCTAAATATGGCTAGTTTTAGCATTAAGAAAAAGTTTGTGTTTTCACACGGGCACTGGCGCCCGCGCCCTCCACGGCCACACCACGATGGCGCGGTCGCCGCATCCAGCACGCACGGGCTCCACTCACCTTTCGAGGTTGGGTGGAGTAGAGCTGGGTTCAGCCCGGGGATCTGCCGGGCCTGGCCGGCACGTGTGTGTGTGTCTGTTGTCTGTGTGTGTGTGTGTGTGTGTGTGTGTGTGTGTGTCTGCCACAGTCCCCTCTGGGTTTGCCTCCAACATGAGAGCCCTAATCAGGAGAATATCTTAAGACAATTTTCATCCACAGAAACCAAACGAGTGAGGTACTGGAGGAAAGTCCCTTAAAATGTGCCACCTAGGCAGGACTTAAGGGAAACAGGGCGAGCACCACCCAGCACTGAACTGGGAGAACAAACAGAACATGACGCCTACAATGCCACAGAGGAGCTGCGAACAGAAACCTGGCACAGAGAAGCTGTCAATAAGGGCACTGCATACCCTCTTTGCTTAGAGGGAAGATACCACCCAAAGCTGGGCATGGTGGCTCATGCCTGTAAGCTTCAACCTATGAAGCGGCTGGGGCTAGGGATCATGGACTGAGTCCTGCTCGGGACAACACAGCGAGACCTAGTCCCAAATAGCTGGGCATGGTGGTGCACGCCTGTAATCCCAGCTACCTGGGAAGCTGAGGCAGGGGATTGCTTGAGTCTGTGGTACCACGGGCAAGGTAGCCTGCGGTTCCACAGGCAAAAATAGCGAGACCTAGTCTCAAAAAAAAAAAAAAAAAAAAA